>LPNX010654720.1:253922-354297 GCA_001517045.1 Pseudotsuga menziesii
GCCCATTTCTGTAGCGAAGGTTGTCTTATGTCGATCTTCTGGAGCAATTTTGATCTGATGGTAGCCTGAAAATCCATCAGTAAAAGAGTACACTTCTTGACCTCCGACATTGTCTAAAACCTCATTTGTAAAGGGAGTAGGGAAAGGATCATGCAAGCAGGCATCATTCAGCTTCCTTAGATCAACACAGATTCAGATTTCTCCCTTGGTCTTCTTTTCTTGCACCACCATAGGACTGACCCATTCGGATTCTTCAACAAGCTCAATAATTCCTGCAGCAAGCATCTTATCTAGCTCCATTCTAACTTTTTCTTTATACTTAGGGTTCAGCCTATAAGGGCGCTATTTCACAGGCTTCGCATCAGGTTTCAAAGGGATCTTGATCACTCCTATATCACCAAGGATACCGTTCATCTCTGAGAACTTCGTCGGAAATAGGTCCTGATACTCATGGAGAAGTTGGGTCACTTTGCTCACCATTTCTTCATCCCAATAATCTCCAATGGTAGCGTACTTGGGTTGTTCTTTTGACCCAATGTTTACTGTCTATGTCTTCAAGGGCTGAGTCACTTCAGGTGCTTCAACTGCTGGTCCATGTACTTCGCAGTGTCCTTCTGACTCAAGAATATTAACATTGCGCGGGTCATCACCCTCGTCAATTGAGAGGTTATAACATTCTACTGCATTAGCTTCTTGTGCCTTCCAATCAGGTTGGTACTCTGCTATTTCTTTATCATCAAACACCTTAGTATGGATCAACCTAATAGTTGCGTCTAAAGCAGAACAAACCTCATTAATAGAAAATGTGAGCAAAAAACTATCAACAAGACTATCCCAACTTACAGTACCATGGTGAAGCTCGATTTCTGCATACTAGTTCTTTGCTATAGGTTCCAGAGTATGCACAAACCTATGTACCCACTCTTCACAAGGTACATGCTTCCAGGCTTCGTAGCATTGCTCCAAATGTTCCTGAGGGCTAGTCTTACCATTAAACCTGCTTCGCACCTCCTGAGGTTGATCCATGAATCTCAGGCAAAGGGACTTCTGGCATGCTTCCCAACTATGAATGTACTTTTTATGACCATTCCACCATCTGGCTGTTGTGGCTTTGAATGCTGAATCTAGAGTCTCCATTTTCTGTGAATCTGGTACCTACTCTGAGAATTGCATAATAAAATCTATTGGGTCTGTCAAGCCATCAAAGGTAGGCAAGTCTCTTGTCTGTGAACCAAGCCATCTGAGAGACTTGGTAATTCTAGCACATCGATGTCCATGTAGCTCATAGAGTCTATTCTACCAATTCTCTAGACCATTGTCTGAATCAGTCATGCAGGAGCTGTCACACTGCCAATCCATGATACCTTCGGCAGTAGGGTCAACATAATATTCTTCCTTAGCTGTGATGTTGTATATATGATCCAAAACATCCTGATCTTGATCTCTGAGTGGTTCTGTGTACCTTTCTCCTTGAGAAGGGTCCAGTGGTACTATGACTCTTAAGCCTTTCCCTTCGAAATTCATCTGTCTCTTCTTAAGGTTAATGACTGCAGCATTGTCTATTGCCCACTCAATTCCTAGAAAGGCTGGGTAGGGGTTGCTATCATCAATTATCTAAATGACTTCAAATTCTGCTAAAGTATTGACCCCATCAATATCTACTGGGACACTAGGGAATCTTCCTAGGGGCACAATCTTCTACTGATTGGCTAATCTCAACTGTATAGGGAATCATTCCAGGGTAGGTTTTCCCATTTGTTCCCATGTTTGCTTAGTTAGGAAATTTACTTCTAATCCTAGGTCCAGAATGACATCAGTCATGTCATACTCTCCTATCTGAGCATGCAATCTCATTTCTCTTCCAGTTCGTTTGACTCTATTAACAGTTTTTTCCTTACCAGAGCTTCGCTGAGGTTCGCAAGAAGCAATAACTTTCTGTAGCTCATTTAAAGCATTATGATTTCTTAAGAGCTTCATACAACTCTGTAAAAATGAAGACAATGTACTTACTTTATCCATCGAAGCTTCTTGAGACTGTGCCTGCTGCTGATGTTGTTGCGCAGGTGCTATGGATGTGCTCAGACCAGCAAAGTCTTTTTTGGCTTCCATAAAGGTCTCTTTTTCTCTACCCACATCGAAGGTTGGAATTTTCTCTGGGGCCTTGCGAACCCAAGCCTCGTCAGGCTGTTTCTCCTTATTCTGTATTTGCGTCGTAGTACCACTCCTTGTAACAACATTAATGGCTGGGATAGGTCTTTGCTCTATAGTAATCATCTGAATATTCTGAGTAGGAGCACTATTTATTTCTTGTATCTTGGCTATCAGCTGCGGGCATTGCTCAATCACATGGTCGACTGCTCTGCAATATTGACATGTCGTAGTTGGGTTCTGACAGTCTCTAGCTAGATTTCTTGCCTGGTTATAGTTGTAACACACAACGTGACCTAGTCCTCTTCCAGCCATACCACCATGACCACGACCTCCAAAGGTACCTCTACCTGATGTACTACCACGGTAACCATATCCATCATTGCCTTGTCCATCATTTTGTACC
Organism: Pseudotsuga menziesii; assembly: GCA_001517045.1. NCBI lineage: Eukaryota > Viridiplantae > Streptophyta > Pinopsida > Pinales > Pinaceae > Pseudotsuga > Pseudotsuga menziesii. The sequence continues at coordinate 256,477 of LPNX010654720.1, forward strand.
CTATAATCATCATAGGTTCGTTCTCTCATGAGGTCAAAACTGCAACATTCATCTTCGTTGTGTACCATTGACTTACAGAACTTGCAATAGGGGTTCTTCGGTACTTGCACATATCTCTGCAGCAGATAGCAGTCTTCAGGTTGATACTGGCCCGTTGTTCTACAGATCTCACAATATAGAACACTAGGGTTGAATGGGTTTGGCGCACCATAATTCAGGTAATTTATTACCGCAGGACACTGTTCCTTGTCATGACCCTCTGTCCGACATCGTGTACACCAAACCTCTTCGCGATTAGATTTCCCCTTCTTCATGTCGCGAAGCTCCAAATCCATTTCGGCCAACTGCGCTTGTATTTGAGCTATACTAGAATTATCTTCGACAGGAGCTGTTTCAAGATTCATAGCAATCTCCAAAGCCTCTTACTAATCATCAACCTTCTGTTGCATGAGTGGAGCCCTGATATGTGGTAACAAAGCGGCAATGAACCATTATTTGTGCTACACTGTTCCAATGGTGAAACTAACTTGATCTAGTAGAACTTTGAACCTCTGATCAAAGTCCCAAACTGATTCTCCTCGCCTCTGCTAGATCTCTTTCAGTTCCGTTATACACTGTGACTCTGATTTAGGCTTCTTGAAATATTTGACCATTGCTGCTTTAATATCATCTAAGGCATGGCTCTAAGTACTGGAGAATTTCATGAACCAGGTCAAAGCCCAGTCTCTGAAAGAAGTCACCAGCTGCGCTCTTCTTATGTCTTGATCCACAATGTTCTTAGCAGTCCACATAGCTTCACATAAAAACCAAAACTGTTCTGGATCCTTTGATCCATTTTCTCTAAATACTGGCAGTTTAATGTCATCATTCATATGGGTCATCGCAGATCTAGGGGGGGAGGGAGGGGGACTGGTAGTAGGCGGGGGGGGACTTACTGGGGTAGACTGACCTGCGACAGGAATACGCGGGCTAGGGTTACTTTCAGACTGCGATGGGTTCTCAGGGATAACAGGTCTTCGCTGCGGGGTTACCGGAGGGTTTCCAACAGAAGGGGTTTCTTCAGGCTCTGAGGCTGCTGGGATTTCAAAGGTATAATTAGTATTTTGACCTAGGGTACAGGATCCAAAATTTCTCTTGTACCTCTTGCCACTTCGCAGCAAACCACTTTGCTCATCGGATTCACTTTCTCTTGCAAACATAGGTTAGTACTACTAAATCTAACAGTCTAATTCAATGAGAAATATACCTTTTTCAGCTAATAGCATTTTAATTCTCAAACTAAATGAATTCAAGTACTTACCCCTAAGTCCTTTGAAAAAATGCCGTTTAGCTTCACTAAAAGAGGTACTTGTGTCGATGGCAAACTCCGTCACTAATGCTTCCAGGGTGCGTGTCGTCTAGAAATCAATAGCTCGAGAGATCACGTTGTTTACTCTTTTCAATATGTTAATTCTTGTGGGGGTCCAATCAGGAAAATGACCCTCTTGGAAGTTCGTCTTTCTCTCTGTCAACCTGGATAACCACTGGTGCAACTCTATGTGGATACTACCAAAGAAAATTTCATAAACATCAGAAAAAACGTACCTTTGTAGAAAGTCGTTTGAACTACGACGTGGGTCTTTGTTCTCTTGTTCAGTAAATTTCAGATAAGTCTCTTCAATCCAATCACCAATTTCTTTCACTGAGGGTCTGGAAAACATATCCCTCTAGGTATGACGTAAACCCCTCTTGAGAATATATTGAGTGTCTCGGCAACGGAACCAATTTGTTGGGCTTAGGGTAGACCCGGGTTCTATACTTTTGTCTTCGCACCAACAAAAGACCCACAGTGTTGGCCCTTTCGGCAACAACCTGCGAACAGGTTGCAGTCTCACCCGAAACAGCTATGGGGTGCCGTAGAATCAGGTTTCTGCAAGCAGAAGAGGGATATTGCTGTACCTTTAGCCTTTAACAAATAATAATCATACAACACAGAGCTTCGACATTCACTTGTATAGCTTCGTAGTTAGATAAACAAACAGTGTCTTGCTTAACCCTTACTGGGAATTCACAGTGAAGTTAATATTTTAGCAGTGATCTTATTTATCACTTATATACTTATCAATAATTAAAAGAACATAACAGAGCAACACAAAAGAACCACAACACAAGATATAACGTGGTTCACCCCCAGTTTAGGGGCTACGTCCATAGAACTGTGTTTTATTCAACTCTTTACAAAAACCACAGTTCTAATTTGCGCACTCAGCTGTAGATCCCTTCAATTCCTCAAGCTGTGCGCTTAGCTGCAGATCTCTGCGCACACAGCTGCAGATCTTCTTAATCACCCAAAAACCCTCTACACACATAGCTACAAAGGTCATCCACGCACACAGCTGGGACTTAACCTTTCTTACAAAAATAGCCTTAGCTTTGCATCAATTCATCTTACATCAAAAGCCTAACCTGACTCTTTTACAAAAGTGCTTATTTATACAAGTGCACTTATTACAAAACCATGGGCTTAAACCATGGGCACCCCGAACCCTAGACCCTGGACTTAAACCATGGGTTAATTACAAAAAGAGGGCTTTTACTCAACCCTGATACCCCTAAGACTATTTTGAGGCGCAACTACGCTTAGAGGCTTCCACAAAAACCGTGGAGTTACCAAAGTTAAGGAACGTTAAGGTGCGTGCCCCAATAGTTCCTAACAGAAAAGATGAACTCATTAAATTTGTAAGAAGAAGACTTGCTGCCGAGCTCAAGATGAAGGACTTGGATATGATGCGCTAATTTATAGGCATGGAGGTGTGGCATAATATCCCTGGGACAATGGAAGTATGCAATAGAGATCCTGAAGAGGTTTAGGATGATGGAGCGCAAGGCCATGACCACACCTATGGAATTGAACCTGAAGCTATTGAGTGATGCTTCATCATATTCGGTTGATGCCATGATGTATCATTAGATGATTTGTTCCTTGATGTAGCTGATAAATATGAGACCAGATATTTGTTTTGCTATGAACACATTGAGACATGTTCACCTGATGGTTGCAAAGCATGCAGTGAGGTACCTGAAGGGTACATTTGAGTATGGGCTCAAGCATGATACGAATCTGAAGATTAACCTGGAGGGTTATGTGGATTCATATTGGATAGGAAGTGCCATTGATAGGAAGAGCACTTCGAGGTGCTGCTCCAGTATGGGATCGAGTGTGATCTCTTGGTTTGGTAGGATGGAGTCCTGCATGGCGCTAAGTACAACCAAGGCAAAAGATGTTGCCAGTTGCTATTTGGGAGAGAGGAGTAGTGATCTAGATTGAGATCTCTTGAAAGAGGGAGTTCTAGCATAGCCGATGAGAAAGGTTATCTGAGCATAAATCATGGCAAAGCTCGTAGGTTGCTCAGATGTAAATGGTTCTGTAGGTTGTCCTCGAATGTAATTGGTCCTGGCGAAGCTCGGAGGTTATCCTTGGATGTAATCAACTCTGATTTGATTCTATGCTATAAATGGCCAGAGTGAAGTTTGAGTACTTCAGGGAGAAGCTTGGTGTTCTTCAGATCGAGGTTCCCTCCAAGGGGAAGTGATGAGTCCGTGAGCCATTCTGACATGGTGAAAGGATTGGTTCCTTCCATGGTCAGATGTAAGGGATGAGCTATTCTGTCATGGTGAGAGGATTGGTTCCTTCCATGGTAAAATGTGAGTGCTGAGCCATTCTGAGGTGACTATGAGATGTGTTCTCACATGATCAGATATAAGCATTGAATTCCATTCTCTGAATGGAGGCACCTGGTCAGTTACCAGGAATTTCAATCTGGGAGTGAAGCTCAGCTTAAGTGCTGATATGCCATTCTCTGGGAGAATGGAGGCACCTGGTCAGTTACCAGGAATTTCAGTCTAGGATTGAGAGCCTTTCTGACATGATGTGTGAATGAGTTTCCTATCATGGCCAGATTTAAGTGTAGAGCCTTTCTGACATGGTGTGTGAATGAGTTTCCTATCATGGTTAGATGTAAGTGCAGAGCCCTTCTAACATGATGTGTGAATGAGTTTCCTATCATGGTCAGATGTAAGTGTAGAGCCTTTATGACATGATGTGTGAATGAGTTTCCTATCATGGTCAAATGTAAGTGTAGATATTTTCTGACATGATGTGTTAATGAGTTTCCTATAATGGTTAGATATAAGTGCTAAGCCTTTTTGACATGGTTTGCGATGAGTTTCCAAACATGCTCAGACATAAGTGCTAGGTGGGCCTTTCTGAATCAGTCAGATATAAGTGTTGAAGAAGATGAAGACCTACTTGGAGGCTAGGCCTACAACCAGCATGAAAAAGGGTTGGCTCTATAGAAATTCTTGTGACGAGAAGAATGAAGAGATAGAACAATTTGATTGAGATAGAAAAAGAAGTGATGATGATGATGATCCAGTGATGATCCAGACTTGATGATAATCCAGTGATGCTCCAGATCAAGTGATGATCCAGACTTGATGAAGATGACTTGACAATGAGGATGTCTTGATGATGAAGATGACTTGAAGATGAAGATGACTTGATGATGATCTAGATGATACAGAGAAGAAGACTTGTGTTGATAAATTGTGTCGAGAGAATACCTTCCTAGTTAAGAGGGAGTGTTGATGTATTTGTAACTTCGGAATGTATTCACTTATATATCTTATGTATTGTACCCTGATGTTTATTCCGGGAAGTATCTATAATTTAATTAAGTCATGTAATTTTCCGATGTTCCGATTGGGAGATTCAATAATGTAAACAAGTCATGTAAATTCATTGAGGTTAACCCTCCATTGTAAGTCGGGGCAATAGTCCCCACAATTGTGTCAAGGTTAACCCTCCTTGTTAATCAGAGGGAAAAGTCCGCACAATTGTGGCGCACTAGGGTTATTAGACTCTCCTAGAGATCTCGGCCCTATCAAGTAATTATTAAGTGGGGCCGACATGTTGAAGTGGACATCAAGTGAACGAAAGAATATAAATAGAGAGTGAGCCTCTCTATTTATCACACACACACTCACTCACTGGGGCGCATGAGTGAGAGAGGAGAATCTCTCTCAAGTGAGAGAGAGAGAACAAGCTGTTGGAGATCATCTTTATGTTTTCAGGTTTTACTGCTGCCATTGGTGCTCATTCTATCTCTGAGGTAGATGCGGGGTTTTCTCCTTTATAGTTTCCTCGAGGAAAATTATTTATGTATCTTGTCTCTTGTGTTTATTGCTATGCATGTTATTCTCTCAGATAAGATCCTAAGATCATATTGCTTAAATGATAAAAATCTAACAAAACAGAGAGAAGAGAGAAGGGAGAAAATGAAACTATTCTGTCGCACGTCTGCAACATAAGCAGGTAAAATGCAGTAAAAAGTGAGAATGACAGGCTGACCAACATTAAAGTATGAATATCTGAAAAATATTGAGGTGACTATGAGAACTAAGTGTCATTAATTCGACAAGATACGAGGAGAATGATGACATGATTTTTGGTCTAATCATCCCTCCTCATCATAACTACCATAACTACCTTGATAAGTACAACACAAAACTCAAGTATACGAGTTAATGAGGAATGTGTTAATCAAGAATGCCATGTGATCGACGCGACGTCGATCTACCATTGCAATGATCACATGAGGCATGAGCGCACCTCTATAAATGCGAGGCTTCATCACCAAGAATTATTTTATGCGCACAGAGAGAGCAAGAGAGAACCAAAGACGATAGTTAGCAGAGACGAAACCTGTAACAGAGCGAGCCAAAACCCATGGTCATAGAGATTTCCAGTGCCCGAGAGCTATCAGATGTAACCGTTGAACTATCGTGTCCAATTGAGGAAGAAATTCAATCACCTAAGTACAACAACCAGAAGAATAACCAGAGACAATGGTGAAAAGAAACCCGCAGACTGCCCTTGCGGCCAGTTCGGCCCATGTTCCAGCCTCTGGACCAGGCCCCCATTTTGAATCCACATGTTAATCCATCGGTTGTAATTCCATGACTGGTCGTGCCACCGTGAGAGGCTCCAGAATCATCTAGGATGAAGATATCAAAGAAACACAAGGCTAAGGCCGTTGTGGATATGCCAGAGGACAAACCAGAGTCACCACCACATAGAGACGTTGGTTCCACTGAGGAAGAGGAGAAATTTCCACATGATGTCCGACCAAGGAGAGCCGACGCACAAGAGGTGAGGCTCCTGAAGAAAGCACGCACATCCTTAGTGACACCCCAGATCCCTATTGGTGTACCCCTCTTAATGGACATACTGCCAAAGATAGCCAAGCTTCAGCTCGAGGATTGTGACACCCTCAAGAAGGTGGGTTTAGAAAGGAAAAACTACATGGTTACGGTTCCAGCTGTGCTGTCGGAGCCCCAAATATTAGTGCCAATGGAGTGGGCCAACGGTGTCGATAGCGTGGGCTTGCTAAATCTATTAGTCATGTCGCACTTTGGCCACAACGTACAGGTAACCACATATGTGAAACAACTCCTCCTTTGCTTTCAAAGGGGATGTTTATGGCTCGATCGACCCTACCCTATCGATGTCTAGCTCATCTCATCAATAACGGGTTTTCCAAAGACAAGAGGATACCCTGCGCCATATCTACGTCCAAACCGAGATACACCCAAAAAGGAAACATAAGTATAATCTTCAACATGTGGGTAGGGGATTCCTCATTGCCCCTATAGAGGAAAACATGGTAAGGTTTGTAGCAAGGATCTTATCTTCCAAGCTGTTGAGCAAGATGAGACCCGTTGAGTGCACTGCTGGCGCGATAGAAATCGCAGAGAAGTGCGCATCAGGAGTAATCTTCAACTGGTCGCAATTCTTGTTGAACGAGCTCATAGAGGATGCATAGCAGGAACATGAGGACCCTAAATCTAAGTTCCACTACTCTTGGATACTCATTCTGTTTTCCTTTTTTCTGTGGTCCGACCCACTGGACTACCAACCAATGGATGTCCTAGTGATTTTCTAGGACGCAAAGTATCAGAACCTCTAGGAGAACAAAGAGGACAAGATTCACCAAACCGATAATAACATTGAGTTATTTCTACATGGAGAGGCCCTGCGTGATTTTATAAGGTAGTCCCATAGAGTAATGGCTGCGACAGTGAAGAGATACATGAAATTTATAAACTTCCAAGCCGGTGTCCACAATGTCATTTAAGAGCTAAGGTAGGACCCAACCAAGCAAGCACATTAGGTGGGGTTTATGATCACTAACGCTGGTGTGGACACAATCGTCCAAGACTAGTCGACAGAATGGCACAGCCCAGTCAACAAGAAGGTTGACCAAGGAGAAAACCAGGGAGGAGATGGGAAAGGAGAGGGCCGGGGCAAGGTCCAATGAAATGACCAAGGGAATGGTCAGGGTCATGACCAAGATTATGGGAAAGGAAATGACGACAGCGACAAGCAGGACGATCAGTTATCAAGCCCCGATGATGACGATAGTGAGCAGAGAAAAGATGATGATGATGATGATGATAAGGATGATGACTCTGAGGGAACACCTACTGATGAGGATTTGAAGAAGGCCTAGGAAGAGGCATATCAGCCATAGGGAAAGAAGAGGAAAACAGACAAATTGGTTAACACGGTCAACTTAGTCGACGAGGACATAAGCTTGTTGTTCGATGCCATTACAGAGGTTGCAAAGTTCGGCTTGAAAGGAATAAGTAAGAAACAACTGCGACTGACCAACCAACTCATTGAGCATATCAACTAGCTAACAAAGGCCATAAATGAATTTAAAGCCACTGTCGAGGCTAAAACTTATGGCGTAGATCCTAGTACCCCAGTAGTAACACCAAAACTGGTGCTGCCGATAAAAGTAGAAATCTAGGCGCGAGTAATGGAGATGGGGACACCTGAGTTCGACAATGTTTTCCATGGGTTTGAGACATTGTATATGAATTTATCTAAACTCAACCTAGCTGAAGTCTATGCTGTGCAACAAGTGGCTGGGACCGAGGTACGACTCAAATAAAATGTTCTATTATATCAGGCGGCCAAGCATAAAAGAAAGGTGTTAGCACACAAGACCTTCCTTAGAGAAAAGGAGCAGGAAATTGAGGCCAGAGAGCAGAGTAGACTTGCACTCGCTGAAGCCATCAAAAGCATGGTCACAGAGTTCCCACCATAAGTAGTTTAAGAAGATGAATACTCAATCACCAGGGTTGGCCATCTCTCCAAGATCATGGTGGAAATCAAGAAGAAAGTAGAAGAGCTTCAGGAAAAGCAGGTACAAATAACACCTCCTGAGGTGCTTGAAGAGCGCAACAAAGCAGCGTTTGAGGCTATTGCGAGGATAAGCAAAGGAGAAAATCTCTTCACTAAGGCAGTTGAAGCCAATTTTGCGATGTGGGAAGCACTTATGGAGGATGATATTGTGGAGAATATCAAGGAAGATGCACGACAAGATAATGAGAAAATCATCGCGGTAAAGGCAGAGATGAAGAAGCTTCTTCTTAAGGAGAAGGTTACAAATATTACTGAGATCTAGCAGCTCCAGCAAGAAGTCCAAGCTCTCCACAACCAAGAGCAGAATAGGAATGAGGAATTAGTAGCGCACCAGTCGAAAGTAGCATGAGTTACAAGGCTTATTCAACCTGTACAACATAAGCTTCGGCACATCGCGCAGTCATTAGAAGCAGGACCATCGAAACATATCAGTTCCGACCGGGGGGAACAATTGTCCAAGCAGGTGGAGGAAGTAATAGAGGAAGTTTCTAAGGTGCAACAAATTTTGAAGGAATTTCACGACAAGGTTGGTCCTATGGCGCAGTTGGAGCCAGAGGCTTGAGTTTTGCACAACACTAAATTTTTCTAAGGCATCAATTTTTCTTAGTGGCTCGGGATGAGCCACATGTGAGTGTTGGGGGCCTGTTGGGCTAGGAAAAGTGCACAAGGAAGAATCCGCTGCACAAGCACAAGAGGAAAAACAAGCACGCGACGGAGGAAAAGTAGCTAAAAAAGAAGCGCTGTTGTTAGGGAATAAACACCCTTGTAACCTAGGGTCTGGGGTTACCAACGTACTTCTAAAACTTGCAAACAATCAGCTTTAAAGTACATAAAATGAATAGGAAGAAACGTTGAACTCACCCGATTAATGATGGTTGATCCAAGCTTTCTCTTCTCCTGCTCTGCTTCTCTCCAAAGCTTTCAAGGATGCACCTCCTTCACCTGCAAAGAGAAAATTCTCCAAGTACAATCTTATACATGTATATATGACAAGTTAGATGAACAATATATAGAGTGCTTAATCAGAAATATTCATCAAACATGATACATGAAAGAGACTCAACACAAATTTGGAAGAAGAATTCTCTTTATTAACAATAGTGAATGAGATAAGTGTACAAGCCAACGCCTGAGACAAGGACTCCTCTGCAACCAAAGGATTCTGAGTTCTGCTGCTCCAAAAACTTCTGAAGATATACCACCAGCATAACTTTGCTCTCCAAATATGATTGATTAATGCCCTCCCCAAGGCCTCTATTTATACTTTGGGAAATAGAGCAGTTTCGAAGGTTGAGATAGTTGAGATAGTTATTGATTAGGGCTCAACAAATCTCCATTAATCACGTTTTATTATTTTTAATGTTGAATGGATGTGTACACGACTATTGATACTGGCAACCCGTGTATGAAATTCCAGTTTCTATAAGGAAAACCTGTACGCGGGTTGCAATGAGAATAGTCACGTACAGTACGCAGGTTGTCAAAGAAGATAGTCGCGTATGTACACGAGTTGCTGTGGAGATAGTCGCGTATGAAAATCAACATATAGTCAGGTAAAAGGTTGGATAGTGAATGCATCTCATGTCATGCCTATCTATAGTGTTTAGGAAACCTTCAATCCATCAGTGTCATTTTGTGTACCAACATATGAAGTGTTGGCACTTGGATGGAGAAGTGCCATTTGGGTTGATAACATATACCCCCTAATGTGTGAGGTCAAAGGGAAGTGATGGCCGAAATACATTATAATCATTATCTTTGGAGAACTTAGAAATACAATGGAGCAGAGGTAGTACCTGAAACAAATTACATAATAATTTCATATACAAATTCATATCTGAGGATGCTATGTTCAATATAATGGAACACTAGCTCATTTACAAAGTTTTAGTAGCCGAAATACATTATAATCATTATCTTTGGAGAACTCAGAAATACAATGGAGCAGAGGTAGTACTTGAAACAAATTACATAATAATGTCATATACAAATTCATATCTGAGGATGCTATGTTCAATATAATGGAACACTAGCTCATTTACAAAGTTTGAGTACATCATATAATACAGGTACAAGACCACGTATATTAGAAAGGTGGAGCGAAGCCACAATATACAATAATGATGAGTGTTCAAAGATATGGAAGTTGTGTAAATAGGTACAACATATTATTGCGCAACTTAGTCCATAGATAGGAAACTAAGGTCTTCATAAACAATCCCAAAGAACCAATACAATCCAAGCCATGTGAATAGATGTTATTGGAGTCGAACATGGAGTGGATTCAACAGATTGTCGATCAATAGGTGATAATCAACAACTGAAGCAGAGGAATTCACCAATAATGAAAGTGAATCCTAAGGTACAATCATCAAAACTCTAGGTCTTCGTCGTCAGGAAGTGCTGATGCGGAACCATACTGTGATAAGGAAGGCAATAGATCCTCCAACAGATCACAAGAGTGACTAGGAACTAGGTAACGGAAGGGAGACACAAGTGATAATAGATACAACAATGATGGGATTAGGATATAGATCAAACATTCAGTTAAATCCTTGAAAAGTGAGCATGAAACAGAGATGACCCAAGGTAGCTTTTAACTTTATAGATAGAACAACTAGACTTATCTGTCATGTAGGAGACATGATCAGATTCCCAGGTAGAACTGGCAAGAGGAGGAGTAAAAAAACTCGAAGTAATAGCTGAACTGAAAGTGAACACTGAGACATGAGTATTGGAAAATATAGAGAGTGCTATGTTCAAGGATGACATGCTGCCACTAACTGAAAACCAAAAGAAAACTTCTTCCTTACCTTCCCTGTTAAATTTTAATGAGTCCAGGAAAGTGAACTTTGGTTTTCTCTTCATTTTTTAACAAGCTTGAAGAGAAGAGGGAATATTGCTTGATAGTGTCATTGATTTGTGGATTTAATGATTCCGAACTAGTACATGCTCAGTTGGTGTTTTCACATTTAGAGAGTCTAAAAAATCCAAAGAAGACTCCAGGGGGGTCCTTTTTCGTCCAATTTAGTCTCTTGAGGCCGGAAAAGTATAAAACATACCACATAAGAACTCTCTTAACTTCCATATAAAAAAAGGTGAACTTTTTTCGTACTTAGTTAGGGAGGTTTGAAAAAGGTTAAATTACCACCTACCCAACGCTCCTTCGAGAGCAACATATAGCTTGAGTTTTATGAGTGTGAAGGAAATCAAGATCACTCGGAAAGATCCATTTGAGTACGAGAAATGGGGCTTACAACAATAAAATCGATGCCTTGTTCTTAGTGTTTAACGAGCATGACAAAGACATAAAGTACACTCATAATATTTTTCATGTTTAGGTCCAGAGCACGGAAAAGAGAAAACTAAGCTCATACCGGGTGTTCCTTTTCTATAAATTTAGTCCCTCAGGTCTGGAAAAGTGATAAACCTATGCCTGAGAATACTCTTCTCAATTCCATAGAAAAGAGAGTGATCCTTTCTCGTATTAATCTGCATGGTTTGAGAAAGAGATAACCTACCACCAATGCGGATTCCCATTCACATATTCTTAACGAGCTTGAATGGACAAGTTAACTCGCCAGTCAAGTCTTGTTTTAAGGAGTCAGACCTGGGCCTAAAGAAACTCCATAAGGGAGGGGAGTCCTATAAAGGGATAGCTTGTAAAAAGAGACCAAAATGAGGCTCCATTTGGCGTGAAAAATAGCTAAAAGGATTCCCCTATACGTAAGATAGCTGCGGCATGAGTATCGAAAGACATCATAGGTTCTAAATGAGGATACTCATGAGAGGAAGGCCCTATCCATGGAAGAACAATGGTAAAGACAAGGAGCTAATGGTTAAAAATACCATAGTCTATGGTTTAAAATGTTGATTACTAAGTATAAGATGGAGTAGGTATAGATGCAAAATACATGTGAAACAATGAAAAACCATCCTATATGAGTAAAACACACTTTAGAATGATGATAAACCTGTTACAAGGCAAAAATATATGGTATTAGTTTGATGAATTATGAAATATAGGGAAAAAACCCACTTGAGAAATATAATTTCTATAAATAGTTCAAAAACATAAATAAAAATCACTATTTGGATTTTTAACCATAAAAGACAAGTTTTCACCTTTACCTTCAGTTGCTCGGTGTGGACAATCCGGTGGACCAATTCCAAATCCGCAAGTGTCAGGTAAGACTACACCCGAAGCTCTTCAATTTGATCCTAGCAAATTTCAAAATTGAGCCCAAATTTTATATTTTTGAGCGCCCCCAACAAAGGAACGCTGTGTACATGGGTTTCCCTGAAGGACAGTCACGTACAATACACGGCATGCCTAAATAGACAGTCGCATACGTTGCGTGAGGTGGATAAAAAGTATGTAAGGTCAAATTTTTGAAATTTTACATGAAACTAAAGGTTTGCAATGCTTGTTTTACTAGGTTTGAAGATGGTGCTTGAGTGGAGGGAGCATGAACATGAAGATATGGATCAAGAAGCACTCCAAGATGCCCCCACCGTCAATGTTTTACGTTCAAGTGGGTTGTTAAATTTTTTTCTGTACATCACCTAGGCAGGCCAATGTCCGCCTGCTAGAGTTCATGATAAATTACTGGGATCATGATTTGGGCATGTTTGACCTTCAAGGTGAGTCCTTGGAGATTACTTCAGAGGATATCTATTTCATTTTCGTTCTATCACGACAGGGAGCTCCAGTCAACTTGGAAGGCATAGGCAGAGGCGGTGACCCTCTAAGTGTCCATAACTACATTGACATATACTGCGCACCAGGCACACAAAAGAGAGGGATTTGCATCCCTATTGTACACACACATGATATTCCTTTACAGGTATTGACAAGTACCATAGTGAGGGTCGCAAGATCATCTTCTCTTCACCTTGCTACATGGAACCAGATGAGACTAGCAGTGGATTGTATGCAGGGGGCCCTATATGATTGGTGTTCGGGAGTGATCCCGATTATGAGGAAACAGCTCGCTGATTGCAAGAGGGGAAGGAGAAATAATTTTGGATATTCTAGCATACTAGTAGCCTTATTCTTTGAGAGAGTGCTGGGATTGAGCCCTGCAGTACCATTTCCAGTTCGTTCTCCTCGTTAGTCTAGGATGAGTAGATGGGGAGATATCTTCCTCCGCCAGGGAGGTGGTGGTTTAGTACAGAGTGTTTATGATGATGAATTCTACTTTTGGTGGGAGCGATAGTTGCCAACACTGGAGCAGTTTCCATATGCTGGGATGGATTTCTGTGGTGATCCAGACCTCGTCCTCCCTCCAGGAGGAGCATGGGGAGAGTAAGGTAATTTTATTTTCAAGTTTTTAAAATTTTTATGAATTTTAAATATAGAGATATATACATATGTATAAGAGTTCTAATCCTATAAACATGTCAAAATGCAGATATTGGACTAGTCTGCCCTGAAGGGCATCCATGCATGTATGTGCGTCCTATATTGGGAGAAGTATAGGGTCTGATTAGGGTTCTTGAGGGGGAGCTGGCCAAGATTACCTAAAGGGTACCCACCTTACGGATTGAGCACATCCCAGCCATCATGTAGGAGTTTGTGGTGGGTGTTCCACTTGTTTAGATACACCTTTTGAGGTGGGTAACCAGAGTAGTTTTAGTATACATAGATGCCGTTGAGGCTGCTAAAGCCGAAGAGGCTGAAGAAGCCAGAGTATAGGGAGACCGGGGGGACCAGGGTGGTCCGGCTTAGATCTAGGGCATTTGATGGAATTTGATCCATATTTTGTATATTTTTTGTATATTATATAGTTATGACTGGATCTCAAGATCAGAGACTCGATCTATCTATGGACAGATATTCACATATATATATATTTTGTCGGTTATTTACAAATGTTTTTTATGTGTATGCTGTATATTTTTATGAAAAAATGTGTTAAATGCCAATCCAATATGTAATTAGCGTATGCATTAGTTAATGAATTTTGATTCCTTGGAATATGATTGAATGTAAAGAATTCAAAATTTCTTTCCAATAACCTAACTTGCATAAAATGACGTAATATAATAGGGTTCCGCACCTGATAAGCTCGATTGAGCTGGGAAACCACTAGTTGAGAGTCTATTCGGACTTCCAGCTGAGTGATACCATGTGACAAAGCATCCCATAGAAGCTCAATTATAGCCATATACTTAGCGACATTATTAGAAGCAGGACCTAAGCAAGCACTGTTAACCCAAAAATCCCCCACATAGCTCTCAATGGCTTACACCACCTAAGGACACCATCTCACAAGACTCATTTCACTCCATAAGACCTTCCATTTGACCCCCACACCTCCAAAAGAGCCCAAGGATGAAGAAAAAAGCTAAAAACCCCAAAAAGGAGCCCAGAATAGCCCCCTAGGAGCTAAAGCCCTCAAAAAGGGGCTAAAACCCTAAAAGGGGCTAAAGTTAGGGTGAAAGGGGCTAAAGGCCCAAAAAAGGGGCTAAAGCCCTGACCAAGGGCTTAAAACCCTAAAACCCCTTGGAAAATCTATAAAAGGAGGGTGGGGGGTCACTCTCAAAACACCTCTCCCTTTCCTATTGCTATGCTGCCTATGGATGCTTTGAGACCTTTGCCTCTCAAACCACCCACATTCCCACTCCTCCACATTCATTCCCATTTGAGCGATTGCTCCCCCAACCAAGAGAGAGAGATGCTTCCAGGAGCTAGGGCATGGTGGCCCATTACCCACTAAGAGAAGGTATACTTTTGTTTTTTGTGTTTACTTCTTAGTTATTTAGATTTCTTTGACTTCTAACCATTATTTCTTGCAGGTTTTATTTAACATTGTTTACAGGTTTCTCCATTGTAGCTTAGGTTTGTTTTGCAGGGTTTAAGGAGGCGGAACCCTAATGCATTTTCTACAGAGGGGTTCACAAGGCTTCCACTTGTTCTCTCTTCTCTTGCTTATGATTTAGTTTAGTTCTGGTTTTCTGTCACTAGATTAGCTTAGTTTAGTTTACTATTCTGTTTACTTGCATTTTCATTTCATTTTTCTTGTTTTCTAATAGTCGGAACCTACCCTTGTGCCCTATAGGCACAATGGAGTCATTCCTGTTCCTATAGTGAGGAGAAATCCTCACTACAAGCACCTCCTGAGGTAACTAACTGTCCTGAGGGAGAATAAATGACCCATGCAGCTGAGCTAGATTAAAAGTTTGGCAACTGGCACCATCAACGAAACCTATGAACCTCTTGGAAGACATCTAAAACAACTAGCAGATGTTATAAAAAATACAAACCGATGAACTAGTGTACATAAAAATACATATAGTAAAATACAAGAAAAATTGCTAAGCCTAAGCATAGTTATTCTTCAGGTAGATCCCATTTCTAGGCTCAGGCACATTATTCCCATCAAAATCAATCAATTCATATGCACCCTTCTTTAATACCTGTGACACGAAATAAGGCCCCAACCACATGGACTTGAACTTTCCTGCCCATAGGGGTTCTTTGTCTTGGCCCCAGAGCAAAATGAGTTTCCCCTCAAAGAAAATTCGAGGCTTGACCGACTTATAATATTGGCTTTTGACCCTATTTTTGTGAGCTTGGTTTGTTGTCAGTGCATCTCTATGCTGCTCATAAAGATATTCTAAATGTACTAGACGTTCTTCAAGCTCCGTCATATCAGGTAACACATGAATAGCTATTTTCAAGGATGTGATCACATTCAACCGGGGTAACGGCTTCCACTCCATGAACAAGTTGGAAGGGGGAGAAAACCATAGCAGTTTTTACATTAGTTCGATATGCCCAAAGTACGGGGTATAGCATGATAAGCCAGTTAGAATGGGCTGCATCAATAGTACGTTTGAGGATAGTCTTCAAAGTTTTATTAAAAGCCTCAACCTGACCATTTGCTTGAGGATAGTATGAAGATGAATGTTCTTGTATGAATCCAAGCATAGTGGTCAGTTCTGTCATCATGCTATTTTGAAATTGACTGCCATGGTTAGTGACAATCATCTTGGGTATACCAAACCATGCTATAATTTGATTGAACATGAAAAAATCTGCAGTTTCCCCGTTAGCTTTAAAGGTGGGAATTGCCTCTGTCCATTTCATAAAATAGTCTACAGCGACAATGATATATTTGTGCCCCCTAGCTGAGGCTAGGTTACATGTCACGTAATCAATCCCCCACTTCATGAAGGGGCCCACTGAGACAATGAGAAATAACGGAGTGGGATGTGACCACATCTTCCTGGTGTAAAGCTGACAAAGGTGACAACACTTCACAACTTCCACACAATCCTTGAAGATTGTGGGCCAGAAATAACCAACGCGTAGTATCTTTTGGGCCGTTGCTAACCCAGATAAATGACCCCCACATGCTCCACTATGGGCATAATTTAGGACAATCTCCGCTTCCTCATGGGTAAGACATCGACGCAAAACAAAATCTACCCCCCTATGATATAAGGTATCTCCTATGATGAGGTAGTTCTTAGCATGAAGGCATAGTTTACGTTGTTCCTCCCGTGAAGAAGCTGCAGGATACTTCAAAGTCTCGAGATATATAAGGATATCTCCATACCAAGGGTGAGAGGTGGATATCAAGAATATATGCTCATCTGGGAATGAGTCTTATTCAATGACTACATCTTCTTCTGTTGGAAATTCTGCTATAAGCTCAGCAAAAACTAAGGATTTTTTAGATTTAGTGGACTGGAAATCCAAGACAAACTCTTGGAGAATGACTATCCATTTGTTAAATTTCCCCCCAACAATATGTTGGGACAAAACATATTGAAAAGGATTAACATCCACCACTACAGTTGTAGTTCTCAGTAAAATGTAGTGACGTAACCTCTAAACATCATAGACAGCTGCTAAGGCCAATTTATCGATGTGGGAGTACTTGAGTTCAAGTCTGGATAAAGCACAGCTAAGATAGTAAACGACATGCTCCTAGAGCTTATTGTCCTCCTGGACCAGGACTACCGCAATGGTCGACTCAGACGTGGCCATATACAATATAAAATCCCTAGAGTAATCTTGCGAACGTAGTAAAGGTGCCGACAACAAATATTTTTTCAATGCCTCAAAAGCGAGTTGTGTAGTTTCATCCTATACAAATAGGGTGTCCTATTTTAGTAGGTGCATGAAACCCTTGGTAATATTGGCATATTTTACAATGAAACGTCGAAGAAAATTGGACTTTCCTTGTAGGCTCTGAAGTTACCTGATGGAACGAGGAGGAGGCAGATTTACAATAGCTTCTACTTTTAACAGATCCACCTGAATGCCTCTATTAGAAATAATGAATCCGAGCAGTCTCCTTGATTCGACATAGAACATGCACTTATGGGGATTCAAGTGGATCTTATAGTATCTGCATCACTCAAATATCAACCTTAGGTGATCTGGATGGTCAATCCTCTTAGAAGAATGTGTAGGTAGATAATCAAGGTAAGGTTCGACAATGGCTTTGATATCATGCAAGGCAAAGTTCATTTCCCGTCGAAAGGTTTCCCCAGCATTTTTCAATTCAAAAGGAATTTTTTTTGTACGCGAAGGTACCCCAAGGAAAAATGAAAGCAGTTTTATGTTGGTCTTCCAGTTTTATTTGAATTTGATTATATCTGGAGAAACCATCCATAAACAAAAAAACTTCACTTTCCGCGCAAGCATCAATAATTTGATCTATGAATGGCGTGGGATATTTGTCCTTAGGACAGGCTTTGTTCAAATCTTGAAATTCAGTACAGACGCGTATGGTCCCTTGCTTCTTATCAACAGGAGCAGGGTTGGATACCCATTTCATCAAGGCTATGGGATAAATAAAACCAGCTTTCAACAGTTTTTCAACTTCAGCCTTCACAGCTTCCGTTTTACGCGGGTTAACAGTTCTTAACTTTTTCCGAATAGGTTTAGAATCAGGGTATGTTCTGATCTCATGCTCAACTATCGATGGATCAATGCCTAGCATCTCCTCATATGACCAGGAAAAAACATCGCGAAACTCCTTCAACAAGGACATATAGATTGCAATCTCCTCAGGAGAGTAGTTTGCATCGATATGTATATTTTCCACAACAATAGGATTTACAGAGATTTTGATAGGGATAGCAGTGGAAATATTTTCCATATTCCCCTTAGCAAACATTCCTTCCCTTGGTAAGGGATTGATGGGTATATCAACATCGTCTGCCAGTCTCATATGAAACTCTTGATTATATATCCTACTTAGCTCTGGAAGAAAATAGGATCGATGAGGAAGATCTTCGCAGATCTTATCATGTCTGCACATGTCTTCTAGATTGGCTTCATTAGAAGGTAAAACCATATCTAAACAATCCGTACAATGCAAAGAGTTTTTTTCCCAAGCAGGCAAATAGACCTCTTCCAAGTCCTCTGAGACTATGAGAGGGTCTGGAATGGGATAAATAGTGGTTTGAGTGATAGCTTGGTAAGAAACTTCCACTACTGATAAGGGAACTTCCGGTTCATGGGGGGAACGAAGAACCCAAGGATCAGTCCTATCAACAACCATGGCTATGGACTTCCCCACACTAGTAGAACCTATATAGTTAATCAGGGCTAAAAGATCAAATGTGCCCATCAATGATGCATACATTCTAGCCCCCAAGATCTTAGTAGTAGGCTTCACCTGATCAACCAATGGTACAGTGGACTCATTAGACTCCGTGCGTCCTTTCCAAATAAAATTGAGTTGGTCAATAGTAACCAACTTCCCTTCATGTGGAAACACTACTACTCGAAAGACAACCGATGCAATAGCAGACATGGCATAAGTCCAGCTTCTTCCCAAAAGCAGATTATAGTCCAAAGGTGCATCATTCACTTCCACCTCAACAGACACCGCTTTCCCTACCAACTTAATTTCAAAATATGGTAGGGTACCATGCGGACGAAATGACCTTCCGTCAAAAGCAGTAAGCAGGGTGTTTGACGGGACCAGCTCTAGGGATTCAAGATTTTTCCAACATTACAAGGACATAACGCATGTAGAAGCACCCTCATCAACAAATTCCCTTCCAATGGTGTTTCCACCATGGATGACATCTATTGATAAGGATACATGGTAAGTAGGTGAATTTTAACATCAGACAACTGAAATTTCTCCATGAGACTCCACGAGTCCATGCTGCCTAAGGCTGCTAAGAGTGCATCCTGCTGGGCGAGACAACTCTGTAACACCTCTAAAGCTGACATTGCACAAGGGGTTTGGGCCAAGTCTTCAACCACAGAGTAGTTTGAAGAAGCTCTAGCATTAAGGTTATGCAAGGTCTTCTTAAAGACACCTTTTGGTATCTTAGGCATAGTTTTAGTGGGCTTCTCGATTGTGAGAGAGTTAGAAGTTTCACCTATAGACTTACCCTTCTCAGAAGTCTCTTTTTCATAGTTTTTATTCCTAGTCTATAGCAAAGTCAAAGATCAAACCATGTTGATATAATTGGGGTCAAGGGAATTTGGAGTGCCCCCTGCTACATTAGAAGCTGAAGCAGAATTCTACCCTTGGGGAAATGGATCCTTTAGGATAGCTGGTTGTTGAGCTTTTTCCAGCTTCTGGGCTTGTTCTATAAGGGGACAAAGATGGGTGAGGTGATCCTAATGGCACAACTTACACGGGAATTTCACCTTTTTCTTTTCTTTCTTTCCCCCATCAGCACTATTTACGGGTTTCTGCTTGTTTTGATTTCTCTACCCTTTCTTTCCTCTCTTCTTCTTTCAAATGGGATGCTGATTTGCCTTCTGAGAGGTCTGTGCAAAAAAATTTGCATTTTGGGGTGAGGGGGCAGCCTTTGTTGCCTCCACTGTAGAATGTTTGACGGACAGCTGATGGAACTGTTGTTAGGTTAAAATCTAGCATCATTAAATAACAATATGTGAGAAAATAAATATTGCAAGCAACCACATATAGACACAATATACCCTAGAAACCCCATGCGGGGAAAACCAAGACCAATGAAAATCTTCATTACATGGCCAAAACCGGCCATCCGGGCCAAGTGAGCTAGCCACCGCTCACCTCCAGGCCTGTTTTACAATGGAGCCTCCTCAAGCCTTATAAAGGCTTAATCACATACAATACCATGGGCTACAACAAACCATGTGCCCAAACCATGTGCAAGACCTAAACCACCTTTGACTTAATCCCGAGTCAAGGTTAACCCTAACAATCCCCCCTTTAAACTTGACTTGGAGTAATCACCAACTCCCCTCAAATATTTATCGAGGAATATTACATACACCCCCCTATCACCTAGGTCTATCTCTTGACTTTACCGGTGAGTTGCCAGGGGTATGCATGCCTTACCAGGTCTTACAGCCATATGCCCATTTACATGCAAACCGCTCCATTACATTTTTTTTTCATGTGCCTTCATGGTGACTACACCATCACCATCCATTGCTTCATCCTCTCGCTTTCCATGCTCGCTTCCTTGCTCGTCTTTTGCCATGCTCCCTTTGTAACTACATCCAAACTCTATCATTGATGTCCATATAAAGAAAAATCCATCTACCGGATTACATGGGTCATCGGACACTGTAACTGCTGGTTCTCTAGGAATTCTCTTCACATACATGGATCATCAATCTTGGTCCCAAAACCGACGTTAAACCATCTCACATTTCTCCCACAATCCTCAACCTCTCCGATCCACATCAAGCTAGGCTACGGGTACACCTGCCACCCTCGTACCTACCTAGTGGTTCATTCCACACTTGATGCAACATCCCTTCTTTGCACATAAGAGGGATACCTTGTGCTTTTAGCATCCAGAGAAATCTAAAATTTAACCAAGAACCAAAACATGCTGAGGTGTTAGGTACTACTGATCATGCACCCCGCATTTAATCCATTAAAACCTAGATACAAAACATCCCATACCAACACCAACGAACATAACCAAGCCAAACCATGGCTCTGATACCAGTTGTTAGGTTAAAACGAGCAACATTAATATAAGAATGAGGTTTCCAGGGTATATTGTGTCTAAGAGGTTTTGGATGCCCCAGTCGAAACTGGGGTTTGAAAAACAGGAGCCGGTATCCCTTCGCTAAACAATGAAAAGGGAGAGCTCGTGAATGGGGCCAAGATCGGAGTTTGGAAACCTTGCCCATAAGAGGTAGTGTTTCCAAACTACACTCCTACATAAGAGGTTGATGGGCCTACATATGGAGTGGATGGAGGAATATGCCCCCCATTCCAAGGAAATCCTTGGACAAAATCCGAGGATCCTATCGGACCACTCTAGGCAGTGTGTGTGAAGGAGGAAGGAACAGTAGGTATACTGGGAATCCCGGTAACCATGCCACTAGAAGCACCTACCAGGCTTGTGGGAACCGATGGTTGAACCACCCAGCTCGCTGGAGTTAAGGGTGTAGTAGGTATACTAGATCTAGGGGTACTTACTAGGGGAGGTAGTACCCCTTCAGCCAGAGTGGCTGAGGTGAAAACAAAAGAGCTTTCTCCTGCAGTAGACATTATCCTACCCACAGGGACACCTAACACAGGTGAATCAAAAGGCTGAACCTGGACGATCACAGGATTGTTTAATTCAGTCAAGGGTGTTTTAAAATTCCTTGCAAACTCGTCAGCCTGCAAGTCTTCTATCTCAACTGTGTTAAAATCAAAATGGTTTTCCCTAAGTTCTGGTTAACCGGGAACTTCACTTACTCCTATCGGTTCAAATGAACCATCTGTGCCCAATCTCTGCCTTTGAGGTGGAGGTGGAGGTTCCAATATGATGAGAGGAGGAAGGTTTTGCAACCTTCGTGACCTTCTAATAGGTTGTTCCTCCACGATTGTAAATTTGACAATTCAGACCCTAAGGTCGGCTAAACACAGACAAACCATAGAGAAATCACTATAGAAAAAATCCTAGAGTTTCAACAGTCAGCAAGGGTAAAAGATATGCTTTCCCAAAGAAAGCTGAAGAATAGTTACTTGACGTCCTTGAAGAGGTTCTTAGGCACAAGCGGAGGAATCACCCACCGCCCTCCTACACTTTCAACAAGGGTTACCTTCCAAGCCCGTCCAAGGTGAACTAGAAATAACCTTTCGGTTTACCTATGTATGAACCCTAGATGTGAAGAGACTAGAGGCTACCTTAACTATACCAACAGTATAAGGGGACAGTCGCAAGCCTGATTCGTACGCATGGGCAGGGAAGCTGAGCCCGAAACTCTATTTAGGATAGAATCCCTAGATGTGTAAAAATATTGATTTATGTTTCGACAAGGAATCGGAGGGTTGTCTCCTTAGTCCAATTCCTCCACGTGGCCTCGTGCTTGAATCCCGTTTGAGAGGAGCTTCCCAAATACTATCGATAAAGAGAAGGTTTTACCTATTGATTGGTCCACTATGTATAAATTTTAATACTTATGGGAAGTTTACACTTCCTATCCCACAAGTCTAGCCTAAGCTAGTAGGTGTATGGCCATAAACAATAAAAATTACTAATATATTTTAATTATTTCGTTCATTTTAAGGGCTATTTTTTACTCAGAAGGCAAGTGGAGTGAAAGACTATGATGTTTTTGACTCGATAAGAAATATAAAAAGAAAGGTGTATACTTCCAAAGCAAAATATCACTTGAAAAAAAGCTTTTTTTTTTGTAAGTGTAAATTGATGAAAATGCAACGATAAAGAGAACACTAAGACTATAATTTTGTAGTTTTTTGAGATTATATTTTAAAAATTGAAAATAAAACTACTGTATGCAAATCAAGGGCAAGAGCTTCTAAATGTTTTCTTTTCACTTTTTAAAATGCTCAAAGACTACTATGCACCTAAATGCACAAAACTTGATTATGCTTGAATTAAACTAATTGTATAAAGTAAGCAAAGTGAAGTAAACTGATTAATAAGACCAAAGATCAACCACCTAAGGAAGACTTGGAACCCTAGCTTGGGCGGACACAATGAAAAGAAATCACTGAGATAAAAAAAAGGCAAGTGACAAACCAAAAACTATCCAAAAATAGAATGGGATATACAACGTCTAGAACCTTGATCACTGATTCAAACAACTAACACTTGAACCTATAACCCAAACAGGCAAATCCACTTCAAGTTGCTAATAGAAAAAAATCCAAACAATAAGAACTCAAGGGCTTTACAAGAAAGCACAAGGTGTGGCTAACAAGGTCATCAAACTCACAATGCAATGCTTATAAGGAAAACCAGCCAGCAAACAAACTTTATGGAGGGACAGGGACAAGCAAACCCTAGCCCAAAAATTTCAATGCTCAGGCTTATATGCTACTGTGTAGATGTTGGGCTTAGGGCAGACCTGGGTTCTCTGCTTTTATCTTCGCACCAACAAAGACCCACAGTGTTGGCCCTTTCGGCAACAACCTGTGAACAGGTTGCAGTCTCACCCGAAACAGCTATGGGGTGCCGCAAAATCAGGTTTCTGCAAGCATAAGAGGGATATTACTGTACCTTTAGCCTTAACAACAATTATTTATACAATAAAGAGCTTCAATATTCACTTAAATAGCTTCGTATTTTAGATGAAAGAACGTTTCTTGCTTAACCCTTAACTGGGAATTCACAGCGAAGTTAATATTTAACAGTTATCTTACTTTAGCATTCACCTACTTATCAAAAGCATAAAACATAACAGCACAAAACAACAGAACCACCACAACACAAGATATATGTGGTTCACCCCCAGTGTAGGGGCTACATCCACAGAACTATGTTTATATTCAACCCTTTACAAAAACCACAGTTCTGATTTGCACACTCAGTTGCGGATCTTCTTGATCTCCCAAAAGCTGCGCACTTAGCTGCAGATCTGCGCACTCAGCTACAGAACCTTTCTTACAAAAAACCTCTGCGCACTTAGCTGTAGAGGTCGTCCATGCACACAGCTGGGACTTAACCTTCTTACAAAAACCCTCTGCGCACTCAGCTGTAGAGGTCATCCACACACACAATTGGGACTTAACCTTCTTACAAAAACCCTCTGTGCACTCAGCTGCAGAGGTCGTCCACGCACACAGCTGGAACTTAACCTTCTTACAAAACCCTACGACAGGTCTTAGCTTCGCATTACATTAGCATCATAAGATAATCGTCAAAGGCCTAACCTCACTCCTTTACATGAGTGCCTATTTATACAAGTGCACTATTACAAAACCATGGACTTAAACCATGGGCACCCAAAAACCATAACCCTGGGTTTAAACCATGGGTCATTTACAAAAAGTGGGGCTTCGACCCAACCCCGACACCCCTAAGACTATTTTGCATCGCAACTCCGCTTACAAGCTTCCACAAAAATAGCGGAATTACCAAAACTTAGGACCTTGAAGGTCGAAGCCCCAACAGGCCCCTAAGACTCACTAGTGTCTCGTCCTGGGACACTCTGCTGTTTGTTCGGAGGGAGAATCTTGTTGGAGAAGATAGTGAATTGCTTGTTGAGGCCATGCATGATATCTTTAGCTGCTTGCTCATTCTCTTATAACTCCTGCAACGCTGCTGTAGATGCTTCGTTGGCCTTTTCCTGGGAAAATGCATCATACTCCTTCAGGAATTTGAGCTGGGTGTCCACGGCAGTGCTCAACTCGAAGGCCTCATTAATAAGGGGCTGGAAAGAGTTCACCAGTAGTGTTTCTTTCCTTTTGCATGCCTCAATTTATTGCTGGAGCTCATTGCTCTGCTTTACCTTAAGCATATTTTGCATAGGAGGCAATGTATTGATCTCTGCTTTGACTGCATCCAGCTCGGTCTGTCGCTGCTTGTGGTTTCTTGCAGCTTTTCCACTTCTGGGTTATCTTGCAGGTTTTTCCAGGCCTCAAAAATTTCCTCTAGAAACTTTCCTGCACTGCTCACAAGGTCAGAGATCTTTGTTGCTGAGGCCTGAATATCTCTATGATGCTACTCCCTGACCTCTGGTGGACTCTCCAGAATGATGTGAAGTTGAAGCTCCGCAATTTGAGCCTCATGCTCTGCTTTCAGCTTCTCGACCTGGCTTCGAGACTGTTGTGCATAGTCTTTTAGCTTGGCAATTCTTTGCTCTGGTTCTTCTTCAGGCTGCATGTCGAAGTCAGGGAGATTTCGACATGCCTCATCCAATACTCATGCCAATGTAGCCTGCTTTCTTTCTGCTTCCCTCTTCCTCTATTCCTCTTCTTCCAAATGTGCTGTGAGGCTCTCACTCTACTTCATGGAATTCTCTAACTGTATTTGCGAGTAGCTATCTCGTGCTTGGATCTCCTTCATGATTTCCAACTGACAAAGATGCAGCTTCGCCATAGACAACTTGGTGTAATCTATCCCGACTGTCATGCTCATCTGTGAGTGAGATACTGCGTCCGTTATTATGAGGGCTGCACTTGACACTTGTCCTCTGTTATCTCTAGCTAGCCATTGTCTTGTATCTGGATGTGCACTTACAGGGGCACTGCTTGCTGCAACACCAGTTGCTGATTTTTCTGCTAACTCCTTCAGCTCTAAGATTCGTTGCGCTACGCCAGTGATGGAATCAAGGTGCGTATCTGCAAACTGTGACCATTTTTTAGTTAGTACTTTCGTAGACTTTGTCAGAGCCCGATCAAGCTCTTCCATCATTGCGGCGGGCTCTTCGACAATATTTTTTCCCTTTGACGCCTTCGCTTTCTTTCTGGACTGAGGCTTGGTCACTTCTTTTGCCTCTGGAGACTTGTTCTTGTCTAGGTGATTGGGGTCTGAGATGGTCTTGACCGATTCTTCTTCTTCCTCATCATCTTTTCTATCTCCACCCTAGTCACCTTCACTCTACTGTGACTCACTTTGTTCTTCGCTGTCCTCTGGTGGGTCTTGCTGCTGTGTCTGACTAGGGCCTGGAATGTTGGGTTTTGTCCCTGCATCCTTCATCCATTCAGCTGGCCACTGCTGAACTACTACGAGGATTTATTCCTCGTTTACCACATATGGAAACTTCCAACATGCATGTTTATCATCTGCACGGGCCTGGATGAAGACATTGTGCATGTCGGCCTTGAAATTGGCCACTCCCGCATACTAAAAAAATAGCTAATTACTGAGCCACGGTGTCTTCAGGATCTCATATGAGATACTCATTACATAAAAGGCGAACACATAGTTCATCATCTGCTGTAAATATTTGTCCTGTGAAACCCAAAGAGATGCGTACCTTGCTGTGCCAGGAATGTGTGAAGGCACTTCAACAAACCTCGCCTCGGTAGGTTCTTTCCATCCTACCAGTGCAATAAGCACTATCAACCATGAATAGTGAAAGGGTCTACCTTTCTCTTGCGCATCACGGACATCCTCAAGGAATTCCTTAGCAATGTACTCTGCCCATTTGTAACTATATCCTTCGGCACAGTTCGTAGCAATACTGACAATCGGGGCAGACACTTCATTTGGCCGACACTTCCTCATTAATTTGCAGGCTAAGAGCTCAACTACGAAGCAAATATTTTGATGCCGAATTGTAGAGGTTTGATACCCTCGCTTTCCTTTTGTCAGGCCAAATTGGTCCTTCATGCTCTGTGCCAGCTTCATATCTTCATGTTTTGAAACAAATTGTATCCTCGGGTCAGGCCCTTCCTTTGGCAAGCCTGTGATCCTATGAATCAGTTCTCCAGTAATAGGAATTTGCTGGTCTCCTATCCATAGGTGCCCATCATGCATTAATGCCAATAGCTGCTTGACCACCACGGTCACCTGTGTGCTGCGACCAAAGTGGGGAACACTGAGCATATTCAACAAACCAGCTTTGTCCAAGCCAACAGCCCACGGTTTCACTTCCAACAATGTCGCTCCAGTCTCCGGATAGTGGACAGAGTGCAAGTATGTTCCTGGTGTGAATTGTGGAAACTTCCCATGATCATTTGTATCGTGGTCTGTGTACTTAAGCCAGTATATTTTTCCTGTCATTGTGCCGACCAACTGCACAACCTGGGGTAGCTTAGGGGTGCGCAATGTGAACTTTGTTGTCTGCCGAGGTCATTGCACTCCTGGTCGAACAGACTAAAGATATGGTGGACGCTACGGTGCAATGTTCTCATCCTCACCAAAGTCTTCAAAACCCTCAGGTGGGAGCTCTGCTGAACCAGAAGGATTCATCTTGGGTTCCTCCGGTGTCCTTCCTGATGGCTTGTGTCTGTCTTCGTTTCGCTTAGAGCGTATTTCTGGTTTAAAATTATTCCTGGTAGATCGTGTTTACATTGGTTGAGTTGGTGCCGGGGAAGTCTCTTTGTGGGGTGCAGATGCAGGTGGGGTGCTCATAAGGTTTTGCAGACCCCTCTGTTCAAATTCTCTCAACAATTCCTGAACTTCGCGATCAGTTGACATGGACTGAACTATAAACCTCAAGAAAATGCGTAATGCGAGATTTGCAGGCTTGGGTGTCTTCTTATAGAATCCAATGATCCAATCTGCCATAACTGTGCATTGAAGACACCAAATCTGACAGAGATCTTGTCCAAATGGGGTTAGATTTCCCAAAATCTCATCATTAAAGGCAGTTAATACAGTTAACGTACTGACGCTGCCAAATCTTATTTTTTTCCAACGGTCACATTTTAAGCTTCGACACACCTTTCTTCTGAATCGACACACCCCCTAACTTCATATTCACCACCATAAGGACCTTCGACACAGTACTTCGGACTTCGACCCCCGACCGAATTTCTTCGACAGCTTCAATGATTCCTGTAGCAAGAATCTTATCTAGCTCCATTCTAACCTTTTTTTTATACTTAGGGTTCAACCTATAAGGGCACTGCTTCACAGGATTCGCATCAACTTTCGAAGGGATTTTTATTACTCCTATATCCCCAAGGATACCTTTCCTTTCTGAGAACTTCATCAGGTATAAGTCCTGATATTCATGGAGAAGTTTAGTCACTTTGCTCACCATTTCTTCATCCTAATAATCTCCAATGGTAGCATACTTAGGCATTTCCTCTGATCCAATGTTTACTTGCCTTGGCTTCAAGGGATGAGTCACTTCAGGTGCTTCGACTGCTGGTCCATGTACTTCGCAGTGTCCTTCTGACTCAGGAATGCTTATGTTGTGTGGGTCATCATCCTCTTCAATTGCGAGGTTATAACATTCTACTGCATTAGCTTCTTGTTCCTTCCAATCAGGTTGGTACTCTGCTATTTCTTTATCATCAAACACATTATTATGGATCAACCTAATAGCCGCGTCCAAAGCAGGACAAACCTCATTAATAGAAAATGTGAGCACATAACTATCAACAAGACTATCCCAACTTACAGTACCATGGTGAAGCTTGGCCTCCGCATACCAGTTCTTTGCTACAGGTTCCAGAGTGTGCACAAACCTATGTACCCATTCTTCATGAGGTACATGCTTCCATGCTTCATAGAATTGCTCCAAATGTTCCTAAGGGCTAGTATGACCATTAAACCTGCTTCGCACCTCCTGAGGTTGATCCATGAATCTCAAGCGAAGGAACTTCTTACAAGCTTCCCAACTGTGAATATACTTTTTATGGCCATTCCACCATTTGGCTGCTGTGGCTCTGAATGCTGAATCTAGAGTCTTCATTTTCTGTGAATCTAGTACTTGCTCTGAGAATTGTACAATAAATCCTTCTGGGTCTATCAAGCCATCAAAGGTAGGAAAAATTCTTGTCTGTGAGCTAAGCCATCTGAGAGACTTGGTAATTCTGACACATTGATGTCCATGTAGTTCATAAAGTCTATTCTGCCAATTCTCTAAGCCTTCATCTGAATCAGTCATGCAAGAGCTGTCACACTGCCAATCCATTATACCTTCAGTAGTAGGGTTAACATAGTCTTCTTCTTTAGCTGTGATGTTGTAGATATGATCCAAAACATCCTGATCTTCATCTCTGACTGGCTCTGTATACCTTTCTCCTTGAGAAGGGTCCAATGGTACTATGACTCAATCCTTTCCCTTCAAAAGTCATCTGTCTCTTCTTAAGGTTGATTACAGCATCATTTTTTATTGCCCACTCAATTCCTAGCAAGGCTAGATAGGGGTTGCTATCATCAATTATCTCAATGACTTCAAAATATGCTAAGGTACTGACTCCATCTATATCCACTGGTACACTAGGGAATCTTCCTAATTGGATAATCTCAACTGTATAGGGGACCATTCAAGGGTAGGTTTTCCCATTTGTTCCCATGTCTGCTTAGTTAAGACATTTACTTCTGATCCTAGGTCTAAAATGATATCAGTCATGTCATAATCTCCTACCTGAGCATGCAATCTCATTTCTCTTCCAGTTCTTCTAACTCTACTAACAGTTTTTTCCTTACTAGAGCTTCGCTGAGGTTCGCAAGACTGAATAACTTTTTGTAATTCATTCAAAGCATTCTGATTTCTTAATATCTTGATACAACTCTGTAGAAATGATGACAGTGTATTTACTTGATCCGACGAAGGTTCTTGGAGTTGTGATTGCTGTCGATGCTGTTGCGTGGTTGCTACTGATGTTCCCAGATCAGCAAAGTCTTTTCTAGCTTACAGAAAGGTTTATTTTTCTCTTCCAACATCAAAGGCTGGAACTTTCTCTGGGGTCTTGCAGACCCAAGCTTCGTCAGGTTGCTTCCCCTTATCCTGCACTTGTGTCATACCTCCACTCCTTGTAACAACATTAATGGCTGGGACAGGTCTTTTCTCTACAGCAATCATCTGAACATTCTGACTAGTGGTGCTATTTCTTTCTTGGATCTTGGCTATCAATAGTCGGCATTGCTCAATCACATGATCGACTGCTCTGCAATAGTGACATGTCGTAGTTGGGTTCTGACAGTCTCTAGCTAGATGTCCTGCCTGATTACAGTTATAGTAAATGACTTGGCCTCGACCTCCTCCAGACATACCACCACGACCATGACCTTTGAAACTAGCCCGACCACCGCGGTAACCATATCCGTCATTGCCTTGTGCATTGGGGTGTGCCCTATAAGCATCATAGGTTCTCTCTCTCATGAGGTCAAAGCTGTGACATTCATCTTCATTGTGTCCAACTGAATTACAAAACTTGCAGTAGGGATTCTTAGGTACTTGAACATATCTCTTCAACAGATAGCAATCTTTAGGTCGATGCTGGCTGGTCGTTCTACATATCTCACAATATAGAACATTAGGGTTAAGCAG
Source organism: Pseudotsuga menziesii (assembly GCA_001517045.1). Taxonomy (NCBI): domain Eukaryota; kingdom Viridiplantae; phylum Streptophyta; class Pinopsida; order Pinales; family Pinaceae; genus Pseudotsuga; species Pseudotsuga menziesii. The sequence goes on from LPNX010654720.1 coordinate 286,854, forward strand.
GTTTGGTGCACCAGTATTCAGATAGTTCCTTAACGCAGGACACTATTCCTTGTCATGGCCTTCTGTCCTACATCATGTACACCACACGTCTTCGCGAATAGATTTCCCCTTCTTCATGTTGCGAAGCTCCAAATCCATTTCTGCCAACTGCGCTTGTATTTGGGCTATGCCAGAATTATCTCCGACAAGAGCTGTTTCAAGCTTCATGGCAATTTCCAAAACCTCTTGCTGATCAGCAACCTTTTGTTGCATGAGTGGAGTTCTGATATGAGGTAATAATGCTGCAATGAACCATTCCTTATGTTGTTCTAGTCCAATAGTGAAGCTAACTTGATCTAGCAGAACTTTGAACCTTTGATCAAAGTCCCAAACTGATTCACCTCGCCTCTGTTGAATCTCTTTTAGTTCAGTTATACATCGTGACTCTGATTTAGGCTTCTTGAACTCTTTGATCATGGATGTTTTAATATCAGCCAAGACATGGTTCTGAGTACTGGAGAACTTCATGAACCAGGTCAAAGCCCGGTCTCTAAAAGAAGTGACCAGCTGTGCTCTTCTTATATCTTGGTCCATGATATTCTTAGCAGTCCACACAGCTTCACATAAGAACCAAAACTGTTCTTGATCCTCTGATCTAGTTCCTCTAAAGACTGGTAGTTTGATGTCATCATTTACATGGGCCATATTGGATCTAGGGGGGGAGGGAGGGGGAGGAGGAGGGGAACTCACTGCGGTAGACTGACCTGCGACAGGAATACTCAGGCTAGGGTTACTTTCAGACTGCAACAGGTTCTCATGGATAACAGATCTACGTTGCGGGGTTATAAGAGGGTTTCTAACAGAAGGGGTTTCTTCGGACTTAGAGTCTTTTGGACTTAATGGGGTATACTCGGTACTCTGGCCTAGGGTATAGGATCCAATATTTCTCTTGTATCTTTTACCACTTCACAGCAAACCACTTTGCTTGTCGAAGTCACTTTCACTTCCAAACATAGGTTAGTAACACTAGATCTAGAAATCTGATTCTATAAGCAATATGCCTTTTTCAGCCAAGAGCATTTTAGTTTTCAAACTAAATGAATTCAAGTACTTACCCCTTGGTCCTTTGAAAAACTATTGTTCAGCTTCGCTGAAGGAAGTACTCGTGTCGATGGCAAACTCTGTCACAAATGCTTCAAGGGTTCGCGTTGTCTAGAAATCAATAGCTCGCAATATCGCATTGTTCACCCTTTTCAATATATTAATTCTTGCTGGGGTCCAGTCAGGAAACTGATCTTCTTGGAAGTTTGTCTTTCTCTCTGTCAACCTAGATAACCACTGGTGCAATTCTATGTGGATACTACCAAAGAAAATTTCATAAATATCAGAAAAGACGTACCTTTGCAAGAAGTCATCTGAGCTACGACGAGGATCCTTATTTTCTTGTTCAACAAATTTCAAATAGGTCTCTTCAATCCAGTCACCGATTTCTTTTATTGAGGGTCTCTAGAACATAGCCCTCTAGGTATGATGTAGATCCCTCTTGAGCAGATACTAAGTTGAACTGGCAACGGAACCAATTTTTTGGGCTTAGGGCAGACCTGGGTTCTCTGCTTTTATCTTCGCACCAACAAAGATCCACAATGTTGGCCTTTTAGGAAACAACCTGTGAACAGGTTGCAGTCTCACCCGAAACAGCTATGGGGTGCCGCAAAATCAGGTTTCTGCAAGCAGAAGAGGGATATTACTGTACCTTTAGCCTTAACAACAATTATTTATACAATAAAGAGCTTTAATATTCACTTAAATAGCTTCGCAGTTTAGATAAAAGAACGTTTCTTGCTTAACCCTTAATTGGGAATTCACAGCAAAGTTAATATTTAACAGTTATGTTACTTTAGCATTCACCTACTTATCAAAAGCATAAAACATAACAACACAAAACAACAGAACCACCACAACACAAGATATATGTGGTTCACCCCTAGTGTAGGGGCTACATCCATAGAACTGTGTTTATATTCAACTCTTTACAAAAACCACAGTTCTGATTTGTGCACTCAGCTGCCGATCTTCTCAATCTCCCAAAAGCTGCGCACTTAGCTGCAGATCTGCGCACTCAGTTGCAGAACCTTTCTTACAAAAACCCTCTGTGCACTCAGATGCAGAGGTCGTCCATGCACACAGCTAGGAATTAACCTTCTTACAAAAACCCTCTGCGCACTCAGCTGCAGAGGTTGTCCATGCACACAGCTGGGACTTAACCTTCTTACAAAACCCTACAACAACTTTTAGCTTCGCATTACATTAGCATCATAAGATAATCGTCAAAGGCCTAACCTCACTCCTTTACATGAGTGCCTATTTATATAAGTGCACTATTACAAAACCATGGAATTAAACCATGGGCACCCAAAAACCATAACCCTGGGTTTAAACCATGGGTTATTTACAAAAGGAGGGGCTTCGACCCAACCTTGACACCGCTAAGACTATTTTGCATCGCAACTCTGCTTACAAGCTTCCACAAAAACCGTAGAGTTACCAAAACTTAGGAGCTTGAAGGTCAGATCCCCAACAGTAGAAGGGAAACCCGCATACTATACGCGATTGTCCTAGAGAGAAACCCATGTACGCAGGCCTCTGTACGAGACTGTATGCAAGAGCAACCCGTGTACAGCTGTAAAAATTTCTAAAAAATAAAAATTTTCAAGGTCTTCAAACACCACTCTAAGCATGAACCAAGACAGGAAACCACACACAGAATCAAGGCAAAGACTGGGCAACGGTCAACAGAAATAACCCACAGCAGTTTGGGCTCCCCAACGGAGTCACCAGTTATTTTGTTCACAAATAAACACCCTTGTAACCTAGGGTCTGGGGTTACCATCGTACTTCTAAAAATTGTAGACAATCAGCTTTAAAGTACAGAAAAGGAATAGGAAGAAATGTTGAACTCACTTGATTAACGACGGTTGATCCAAGCTTTCTCTTATCCTGCTTTGCTTCTCTCCAAAGCTTTCGGGGATGCACCTACTTCACCTTCAAAGAGAAAATTATCCAAGCATAATATTATACATGTATATATGACAAGTCAGATGAACAATATATAGAGTGCTTAATCAAAAATATTCATCAAACATGATACATGGAAGAGACTCAACACAAAGTTGGAAGAAGAATTCTCTTTATTAACAATAGTGAATGAGATAAGTGTACAAGCCAATGCCTGAGACAAGGACTCCTCTGCAACCAAAGGATTCTGAGTTCTGCTGCTCCAAAGACTTTTGAAGATATACCACTACCATTACTTTTCTCTCCAAATATGATTGATTAATGCCCTCCCCAAGGCCTCTATTTATACTTTGGGAAATAGAACAGTTTCGAAGGTTGAGGAGGTTGAGACAGTTGAGATAGTTAATGATTAGGGCTCAACAAATATCCATTAATTGTGTTTTATTATTTTTAATGTCAAATGGATGTGTACGCGACTATTGATACTGGCAACCCATGTATGACACGTGAGTTTCTATAAGGGAAACCAGCGTACAGATCTGTACGCGGGTTGCAATGAGAATAGTCGCGTACAGTACGTGGGTTGTCAAAGAAGATAGTCGCATATGTACATGAGTTGCTGTGGAGAAATTCATGTATGACAATCAACATACAGAAAGGTAAAATGGCAAGCTGGTTGGATAGTGAATGCATCTCATGTCATGCCTATCTATAGTGTTTAGGCAACCTTCAATCCATAAGTGTCCTTTTGTGTACCAACATATGAAGTGTCGACACTCAGACAGAGAAGTGCCATTTGGGTTGATAACAAGTGTGAGCATAGAGCAGAGGAAGCTATGACAAGAATCAATGTGATGAGGAAAAGCACATATAGAGTCAGTGGAAGATGCAGGTAGAAGAGTTAAAGTGAAACAGGTGCAAGTCAAGGAAGACTATAGAAGGATGAATCGATAGAAGGCTAAATGACAGTTTTACGGCTAGTTATGACCTGTACAGACAGGCTAAAAGACGTTTCCGCAACTAGTTAAGGTGGTGATTAATGTTATATAGGACTTTTGTGGCCAGTTTGGCCTGTCATCAATGTAATCATAGAAATTTCATAGCTACTTGTGTCTGTTATAACTCAGGTTGTAATCATTCGACCTTGCACGGTCTTGTAAATACTATAAATAGGAGGAACCGGGTCTGTATAAGGGTTAGATCTGGTTAGATCAGATTATATTTAGTAAGCTTCAGTATTGGGTGACTCAGAAGAGGAGTCTAGTAGAAGTAGAAGGCTGTTGAGTCGCGAATCTGCAGTTGAGTGCATAGACAGTAAAGTAGAAGAGTCGCTCCAGGTTGTGTGTGATCAGTAGGAATAGATAGAAGAATAAAACAGAGAGCATGAGAGCAAGAAGAGTCTGAGTGCATTAGATATATCTCAGAAACAGTCTGCAAGTCATAGACTACAAGGTTCTATACACTTTTCTCATGCCAGATGAAGAGCACCTTGGTGGTTTTTCCTAGATGGGTTTCCATGTTATTTCTTGTGTCAAATGGGTGAATGTTGTTGAATGTTGAATATTTATGTGAATGTTTGCTTACTTTACATTATTACAGTTACCGTCGAATGTATGTGACAATATTACCAATCAATATATGAATGAATAAATTTTTAAGGCACAATCAACATGTTATGCATGATTTCATGGTTAAGATGCTAAGTTACCATATAAGTCACACACTATCAATTTAGAAGTAAGCAATCAGCTGCGTCGCATAGTTGCGCTAGTTGTTGAGTTTGAAGGACAATGTTGTGTCGTGTGCATATTGCAACACACCGTTGCACCTATGTCGCATGGTAGTAAGACTCCATCCCTCCATCCTTGTCGAGCACCTTGGTCATATGCCAAGGGACTATAATCCCTCTCCAACTATGGAAACATGGTTCTAGAAGTTACACATTAAAATATTTCGGGTGAGACTGCGCATGCCTCACGGGTGTTGCCAACTGAGCTTGCTCTGTCGGGCCGATGTCTTTAGGTGTCTTGTTGGTATTATTTTTTTGTTGAAACTTGGGTCACGTAATTAAGGAGATAGAGGCCAACAACCTAGAATTGGGAAGAACACTCAGTTGCAGACCAACCATTCGTGCACCATTTGTGTCACTTACGATCATTATACACATCAATTCCCCCATATGAATCAAGTCTACCATTTTTTACAAACCGACAATAAACATGACCCCAATGCAGCCGCTCTGGCACAACCAAACCCAACACCATGAGGTCCAATACCTATGGTGTTGTAGAACCCATTACCAAACCAATGAATGGGTTCAACCCAGCCCTTGGTACCACCAAATACCACACCCACTTATGCGGGTCAACCCATTCATCCTAGTGTTCATCACCTCATGACATTGTTGTCTTATGTCAACTTACAAACTCTACGAAACCAGTATGGCTCCACCAAAGAAACCGTTAACCCCTCCATGGAATATATCTCCACTGCTCTCGATATGTCCTTACATTTTACGAGACCCCCCACGGACAGGACTGCAAGAGTCCCTCGGTTCCCTTTGCGTCACATCATGACCAACCCCACTACCAAAGCTTCTTTTAATTACAGTATCGTCAATGACTTGGTACAGTCTCCCTCTTCCATGTCTGCTCTGGAATTCCTCTGAACTTGTCCTTCACAATTCAAATATTTTCTATCCACTTTAGGTGCTGTCGATCCCTTTGATTCCAGTTTAATCACTTTTGACTTGGATCAAGGAGAACATCAGATGCCATCTTCTGTAGCCTTCTAGGTTCCAGTCACTATTTGGAATTTGGTAATTCATCAATGCATCATCGATGAGGGGGAATTCACTTGCATTATGTCAACTTTTTTTTGACAGAAACTTAGATCCCCAACCCTTCAACCTTCAACCACCACTATTCGTGCTTATGATGGACATGCTTCTCAACCACAAGGAATTCTCCCGAATGTCCCCATTGAGTTAGCTAGAAAAACCACGTTGATTGACATCGAGGTTGTTAACGTCGAAATCGATTACAACCTCCTCCTTGGATGTAGTTACATGTATGCAATGCAATTCGTTGCTTCTACCGTATTTTGACTCTTGATGTTTCCCCATGATGGTAAAATCATGATTATCAACCAATTTGTGTATTATGATCCTAAAGGACTGGCCACTTTGAAGCATGTCCTCCCTATGATTGACACCACCATAGATATCATATCTATCCCTTCCCTGTCTGCCGTTGGCCTGTGCCTATTTACGAACGCTCCTTTGGCGGACACATTTTTTTCCCTCCCACATCCTCCTTCTATGACTAACATATCATATTTGTGCAGTATAGTATCTGGTAATGTTCTAACCTCCTCACATGTTCAGCTACAACCCCAACTCTAGACCTCGAAGAATTATTGGGGTTCATTGATCGTACACACGATCCCCTTCCTCTTTCCACCTACTAGCATTGTGAGTAAGCTAGTGTTCTAGATTTATGTGTGAATGAAATGAAAGAACAAATATAGAACCATAATCATAGACATTTTGCAAATATAACAGAGATACAGTAAACACATATTCTATTAAATGACAGAAATAGAACAAACTGTAATAAAATAGTTAGAATGGTGGTAGCTATCCTTGAGAAGAGACGTGACTGCTATGCTCATTCGTGCAAAGCTGAATAAAAAATGAGGCCAAAGGGGCCTATTTATAATAAGGATGAGGGTAAAAACCCTAAAATTCCAAAACAAAATCTTAGAATATGAACCGTCATAAAGTTTGCGGCCCCAAGGTGGGAAGTTGAACCGTCAACTTCCTGGGGTCATAAGTTTTGCATACGATCTACCATTTCAGCGCTCGATATTTCATTGGAAAGTTCTATCCGAGATTTAAAACTTTCAAATGTGGCCAAATGAATTCCAAAGGAAACTATTTGGCCACCTAAATTGTCAAAAAACATTGTTTAGGGCATCAAAAAAATTCTGAAAGTTTGGGACCCAAAAAACTGTAGAAAAATAACTAGGAAATTGCCACAATAGACAATTGTTTTGAGCCAGTGGAATAGGTGGGTGGCCACTAGTTTCCATCTGAATCAATCCTCCCTCCTTAGGATGAAATGGTCTCTATTGCGTCGAATCCTGTATCATATATCGAATTGTGTGTTGAGTTGATCTACTGGTGCGACATTTGTTGAAGTGGAGGGGTTGCTTTTCTTTGGCATACCAAGAGGGCTGTAATTGCTATGTGGATGATTTGTTTTTGGAGAAGCACCTTGAATGCATGGCCTTGCATCGTAGAGGTACTCAGATGAATGATGAAACAATGAATATATTTTGATTTTGTGTTTGATGAGCATAAATACCTTATGCTGAGGGTGTGGATGCAATATGATGTTCTCCTTCAGACACAACTGTGAAGAGGAATAATTTTCTGATGTGGGAGCTTATTTTCCTACCTTGCGAGACTGTGTTAGGTGCAGCTGTCTCTGGTATCCGATAGAGTTTTCCTCCAAAAGTAACAATGACATTGTGAGGCTATGACTCATATACAACACGATGCTTCCACATATATGGTTGTCCTAAAAGAACATCACAGACTTCAAGTGGGGCCACATCACATAGTACCTCATCTTTGAAAGGCTTGATGCCATATGGTAGGAGGNCCTATTCCTCAGCTTAGCCAACCAATGTTGTAGGGTTGTGGGTGTAGTGTTGTCGAAAGCTCCAATATCTTGACGACTTTTGCTAAGATTCGGTTCTTTTGGATTCCATTGTCGACAATGAAATGTAGTGGGATTCCCTTCACACACATCTGTGAATGGAAGAGGCGCTCCCTTGCCTCTGACTCTTCAGGATCATTTAGTTGAATATGTGTGGTAGCAATAGTGGTAGTGGGGTCTACATCAATGATATTCTTTCTATTGTTTGTGGTTGTGGCATTAGGTTTGGAATCAGAATCGAGATTTGATTCTGAAGATTTGATCTTGACCACTAATGAGTACTTTGAGTGACATTCATCAGTGCTGTGCCAAGGGATTTTATGAAATTGACACCACTTCCCGGTGTCTTTTTTTGTCTTTTGTTGGCAGGGGTTTTGGTAAGTGAGTTGCGTAGTGTCGCGGCAACTGTGCAAGCTCACGTGGTACTGCGCAAGGCCAGATCAGCCTGATGGGCGAAAGAATAACCGCTTTGAATATTTTATATATTATTTGACCAAGTTTTGTCACAATAGGTCATTAGCGGTTATAAGTTAGTTATAAGTGGACCCTCAATGTAAAGGCACAAGCCTATTTATAGATATAGTTTTTCAATTAAATAGACATCTGAGAATTGGCATTGTCTAGAGCATGATTATCACACGAGGTCTAGTGTAATCTGGTTTTTGAATATTTGCCTGTTGTATCTACGATTTATCTGGGCTATTTTTTGATGTATTTGGCCTCCAGTTGTGGAGAAGACTTGTCCATTTTGGATCCTTTGCATAGAGTTAATACGATATGACAGTTGTTGCACAAATATTATCTTTTATTCCTGCTACAATATGATACTACTGTGATCTAGCTACGATCTGTTTTGTTATGATGTTGTTGTAATCTAGATCTGTTATGATGTTGCGATCTGTTTTGTTATGACGTTGCTGTAATTTATTCCTTTTATGCTATATCGATGTCAATGTGATATGTTTTGCTATGAGTTGAGATGTTTTATGAATGATGCTGTGGAACTAGTGATATTGTGACAAATGCATGATGCAATCTGTCGTTGTGGAAATGAATTAATGTCGACTACATAGTTCTGAATCCAATGGTTATGTTTTCTCCTTGTTGTATCCCCATATCCTCTGTCCTCACTATTGAAAACTCGGTTCCGATAGCTCTCCCTTGAAAATATTGGGTAAGAATTCATCCGCTCTACGGATGTTGCTGGGCATGGTAAAACTTGTCTGGGTTAGTGCTCAGGGAGATCGCGCTGGTTGGGCGTCAACAGAGTGAGACCCCCTGTTGACGAGGATTTGTTGGTGGGTTTCACCAAAAAATGGTTCCGTTTCTGGGACTGAGTTGCAATTAAAAGGAGGATATGTTTTGGCATCCGAATCGACCGAAGATTCAGGGGTGGTTTGATCTAAAGTTGCGAGAATTTGATGAAGCCAAAAATTAGAATCCAAAGCTGTCGACAAGCCATTGGTTGGATAGATATATCCACGATGGTCCTCATGAATGGTTCTTTTGTGAGTTTCCTATCCTCTTGCATGAGTGGCTGGCAAAGTTCACTTCTAAGAAAAAAAACTTCCAAGGAGGAGAGCCGACATCCTGGACTCCAGAGCTAATCCAGGAATTACAAGGAACAGACAATAAGGCATCGCGGGCTATTGAAGTGTGGTTGGACAGTATCATGGAAGGCTACATTACCAAGTTTGAAATCGACACCAATAAGTCATTTAGTGAAGTAGAAAGGGAGTTCTTCAGTGGACCACGAGGAAGATTCTTGATGTCGCTGTAGCTATCAATTAAGTAACTGGTCTGTGAAAAAGGTATTCTAAAGATGGACCAAGAGTAGTGGAACTCTGGTGTGTGGAGGATGTAGGCACCTCGATGAAAGGGGGGAGACACATCGAAAGGTAAGGGGTAGATGGGAATGAGTTATGGTGAGAATGTGAAGGTCATCGAGGAAATAAGTGGTTGTACAAGGGGAGGAGAAAGGTTCCAAGAAAAGAGGTAGAGGAAAGGATAAGGTCTTGCTGCGATCGAAGTGCGATGCCATGAGGAACAACCACATGGGACACAATGACCCTTTTGTGATGACGAGGAAAACCATGTCCAGGTTACGTTCAGAAGGACAACATGATCGAACCCCAGTAGTAATGTGCCAACACCTCCACACACTACTCCACCACAAGGAAAAAATACACATTCTGCGTCAACTTGCTTGACGTTTCAGCAACATTCTATCAATAGAGAACCAGTAGGAGGAAGAAGACATAGAAAGGCAGGCGACGAAATGAAGCTCCCAATATTTGATGGAAATGACACTGACAACCTAGAGCAATACTGGTTCTTGTGAGAAGCGATCTGGACCACCCGACAGACCGTAGATGATGATGTCAAGAAAATCCAGCTGGAAACTACTCTTAGGGGTAGTGTGCTGGAATGGTTCATGAGATTCACGTGGGTTCCTCAGGGAAGTACTGCGAAAACATTGGATGAGATCCAAATGGGGTTATTTGAAGAGTTCAAGAAGCTGAAGTCCAAGGATCAATACATTACTAAATTGAAAGAGATCAAATAGTTCCCCAATGAAACGATTTGGGACTTTGATTAGCGGTTTAAGACATTGATGGCTTGGGTCAGTTTTCAGATGAGCGATGTTTAGCACAAGGAGTGGTTCATCGCTACACTCGTCCCATATATCAGATAGCCACTAATGCAACAAAATATTGTGACACAGAGTGAGGCTCTGGAGACCGTGATGAATTTGGACGCATCACCAGTAGGATAATCCATGGTCGGAATGAATCAGATTCAAGCACAGTTGTCCAATCTGATGCTCCAACTACAAGATATTAAAAAGGCCAAAGAATATTGTGATGATCTTTGGTGCACCCGTTTCCATGCAGGCAAACATACCAAGGATACCTCTTCGACGGTCCAGAATTATTTGCTTTCAGGAGCCCCAAAATCGTTGAGCTGTGTTAGTATACCATGGTGTCGAATATGTCAGGTCTATGGGCATCAACATGAGAACTATGAATACATGCAGAAGATGGTCATCAAGGCATAAAATTTGTACTGTACATTTCGTCGGTCAGTAGGACATGATGATAAAAATTGTCGATCTTATGATTTTCTCCAGGAAAGGACGCATGATTCATATTTTGTTAAAGGTGAGGACCCCCAGGAAATGAAAGCACAACCACAAGTGGTACAACCAACAACGCAGGTGTAGTATAAACCACCACTCCATATGCAATTTATCCCCGCACAACCGCTGCAGCAGCTTACAGTGCAGCCACAGTTTGTACCTCACCCACATATTGTAGCACAACCGCAGTATGCACCACGACCACAATATAATTAGGTGCCGCTCATTCAGTCTCAGCTGCAATATGTTCAAGTTGCACACTATGTCCAGCAGCAACCAAACCCACCACAGAAGCAGATGGCCCAGCTGCAGTTTCAACAAGGAGGAGTACAAGGAGGATTCCACAAAGGATTTAGAGGCCAAGGAGGAGGACGAGGCCGTGAATCCATCTAGTGTTATAACTTTGGAGTATTCAGGCACTATCAAAGGGAGTGCCCTCATGCGTAGTGTACATTCTATGTGGCCAGTGAACATAATGTCAAAAAATTCCCTCAGTTGATTGCAAAATGGCAGGCTGGAAACATTCCTTAGTTACAGAATGTCCAGAATTAGAATCAACATATGCTCTAAGTACAGAACCAACCGATAATGTAGAACCAGATCCCGCTGTAGGCTCAGACTCAGAACCAGCTAATGAATCAACCATTGAATTAGCCATTGAATCATAACCTTCCATTGAACCTGAATCAAGGATTGACTGTTGCGACAATTCAAGCCAAACTACAGACAAAGGATATCGACATTGGGGTTGTCACTCGCGTTAGTGCGACGACCGGAAAAGATGGACCATGGGAGCAAGTTCAGCTCATTGGTAATAAAAAAGTAGCATTTGATATTATGACAAAGAAAGACACCTTCTTCAGGGAAAAGCATGCAATCGGGAGAAATCTGGGTAAGTTACCAATTATCGACATGCCATTTTCTTTTGATCCATCCATAGATGCAAGACCATCACAGCAGCATGGTACCTTGCAACAGTTCTTTGAGATTTTTCTATCGCTAGCAAGGGACCCTCATGCCTTTGTTGAGATGGAGATGTTGTTGTACCACCCGGATAAGGAAGTGAAGGATTTTGCAATGAACTCTTTGCAAAAGAGGAAGACAGGAAAGGAAATGAGGATGAATATCCAGATCAGAGATTATGAGGTTGACTCAGTTATTGTGGATCTTGGATTAGATGTAAACATTCTGACCAAGCAAACCTAGAAATTGATGGGAAATCCAGCATTGGGATGGTCTTTGGTACAGTTGTGACTAGAAAATAAGGCAAAGGTTCATCCCCTTGGTCACGTCTCAAACTTGGTAGTTGACATTGAAGGTATGAAAATGCATGCTGACTTTGATGTGATCGAAGTAGTTGAAGATGGTGGTTCCTATCCCACACTGCTAGGGATTGGATGGGATAATGATAGCATGGCGGTTATCAACTTCAAAAAATGAGTTATGACATTTGAGAACTAGGATGTCAAGGTCATTTCTCCTATGGACCCTCAGGAGGGATGTCGGTATATTGAACCTATGAAGGATGAAGTCGGTAGAAGTTGGGATCACGCTTATAACATCTATGAAGAATATATCCATCCTACCATTGATGGCGAACTTGGATGGTACAACGCAAGTTTTGTGTCCTCTGACTCTGATGATGCTCTGGAAAATTGACAAAATAGGTTGCATGAAGTATCATTCAAGAAATGCGGGTTGATTACATAGTCTCTCTGGCGTGTTGCAACTGAGATTGTTGAGCTGCCCATTTATGAAGGACTGCCGGGACTATCAGAGTTCTTTCAAGAATTCAAAGATAAATTTTTTGAACTGCAAAGAAAAATGGCCCTTGATGTAGCACTGAAGGATACTCCATCTCGATGGTGGGAGACACACAAACAAATGATCCATGACTGGGAACAGTGCCAGATATTGATGATGGTGTGCTTCGGTGATTCAGAGGTCTATCATGTTGGGAGATATGATGGACAGAATGATCCCACCAGTCATTTGATTGAGTGTTAGACTTTATGGGCGTTGTGACCCAGAGGTGCACGCTTTTGTTCACACTCTGGAAGAGATGCCGAGATCCTGGTATGTAGTAGCAGATTTACGCAGAACTATCACCACTTTGGAGGAGTTGTTTGTTTGATTTACGCAGATGTTTAGTTTCCAGGATGTCAACCCAGAGGTATGTAATGCTTTACACATCATCCGTGATGTGGTACTAAGAGTCATCCCTGTCGCATACCCAATTGATCTGCATGTGCACTGCTCCATCCAATCCATGATGACATGCTAAAAATGGTTCGGGGAACCTGAATATGACGATGAGTTGTATAATGTTAATATTCTAGAGTCAGAAGGAAGCCATGATGTCGCAGCCCCATACATACTGACGAACTCGATAAGTCAGCCACTACAGATCTGAAAAGTGAACATTGGGTCAGAAGAGAACCCAAAATTTTCCAATGTTGGGGACTACTGGGACAAGGAGACCATGGCCAAAATCATAGACCTGTACATGAATTCCAGGACCTTTTTTTGACATGGTTTTTAGAGATGAAGGGGATTTTAGGAGACTTGGGGGAGATGAAAATACTGTTGAAATAGATGTCACACCTGTGCGACAGAGGCCGTATCAACTGAATCCCCGATACAAGGACCATGTGAAGGCTGAGATTGACCGGATGCTGGGATCATCGAGGTTGTAGAAGAATCAGAGTGGATAAGCCTTATGGTGGTCTAGGATAAAAAGACCGACAAAATCCGCATTTGTATCAACCTAAGGAAGTTGAATGATGCATGTGTGCATGATTTGTTCTCGACCTTGTTTATAGATGAAGTTCTTGAAGGAGTAGGTGGCAAGGAGATGTATTCATTCATGGATGGTTTTTCAGGATACCACCAAATCTGGATTGCAAAGGAGGATCGCCATAAGACCACGTTTGTCACTGAATGGGGCTATTTTCAATATACAGTCATGCCTTTTGGGTTGAAGAATGCACCAGTAGTATTTTCTCGGGTAGTTGTCGCTGTGTTTAAATACTTTATTCAAAAATTCCTGCAAGTATATATGGATGACTGGACTGTCTATGGACTAACTAGGGACCATCTAGATAACTTGTGACTGATGCTAGAGAGGTGTCTATAGCATCAGATCACATTAAACTCTACGAAGTGTATTTTCTATGTGCCATTTGGCATGCTACTTGGGAACATAGTATGCAAGGAAGGTCTGTTGGTTGATTTGGTGAAGATTGTGCTAATCCTCAGTTTATTGCCGTTGACAAATGTGAATATGCTTCAGGCGACGGTGGGGCATACAGGGTACTATTGCAATTTTTTTAAAGGATACGCTATTATTACTACCCATATGGAGAAGCTACTAAAGAAAGATGCTACATTTGAATGGAACCAGGAATGCCAAAGAAGTGTTGACACATTAAAGGCTAAGATGGCCTCCATGCGGATACTGATTTTCCTAGATTGGAATAAGGAGTTCCATGTGCATGCTGATGCCTCTTCTATTGTGCTAGGGGTTGTTCTTGCACAACCAGGAGAGGGAGACCTGGATCACCTAATCGCATATGCCAGTAGAAAGTTGTCATTTGCTGAATGAAATTATACAACGATGGAAAGGGAAGGCTTGGTGATGGTTTATGCCTTACAAAAGTTTAGGAACTATTTGGTTGGGTGGAAATTTCAAGATGTTCATCGATCATTCTGCTTTGCAATACCTAGTCAATAAGCCTATGTTGGGGGAAGATCTGTCGATGGATGATACTCTTCCAGGAGTTTGATTTTGAAATAGTTGTCGAGCTAGAACGGTTGAACATTGGTCTGGATCATCTTTCTCGAATTGAGAATGGTGAATAACCAACCAATATTGATTATGGATTTCCAGATGCACAATTATTTCGTGTTGACATCGTAGATGATCACTATCCACCAATTATTTAGTTTTTGGCCATTGGTGTCACCCCAAAGGACATGACGACTAGCCAAAAGAAGCAGTTGGTAGTAAAGGATTCTGATTTTCAACTAATTGCTGGGCAGTTATATAAGCTTGGACCAGATGAAATCTTGTGACGGTGTATTTTATCACATTAGCAGGGTCCCATTTTAGAATAAGCACATGTAGGAATTGCGGGAGGCCACTATGGAGGACAGGCTACTGCGCGGAAGGTGTTGCGCACCGGACTACAGTGGCCTATGTTGCATAATGATGCCGTAGAATATGCAAGGAGCTATGACATATGCTAGCGTGTTGGTAAACCATTGCGGTGGGATGAGATGTCGCTGGTACCGTAGGTAACTCTCTAACCTTTTGATAAGTGTGCCATGGACTTTGTGGGTCCTATTAATCCACCAGGAAAGAGGACTGGTGCGTGATATATTATTACTGCAATCGACTATCTGACAAGGTGAGTGGAAGCTACACCTATAGTAGATTGTACCGCTGCGATAGCAACATGGTTCATCTTTGAAAACATTGTGACACAGTTTGGGTGTCCTCGGATTTTAATGAGTGACCAGGGCAGTCACTTCATCAACCAGATGGTGAAAGTGATAAATAAGGAGTTGTAGGTGCAGCATAAGAGGAGTACATCATACCATCCATAGGCGAATGGGACCGTCGAAGCGTTCAAAAAAATCTTGGAAAAAACACTGACTAAGGTATGTAATGCTAACCGTGATGACTGGGACTTGAAAATTCCTGCAGTGCTATGGGCCTATCGAACTACTTGCAAATGGATAACATGCCAGGCACCATTCAAGCTGGTCTATGGGTAAGAGGCAGTCATGCCCATGGAGTACATCGTTCCTAGTTTTCACCTCGCCACAAAGATGGGCATGGATGATGCAGACGCATTTGAAGAACACATTGCGCAATTGATCTAGCTTGAAGAAGACTGCTTTATTGCTGGCTTCCACTAGCAGGTTGCGAAGGATCGACAGGAGGCGTGGCATGATCACCAAATTAAGAAAAAATAGTTTGCGAAAGGAGATTTGGTGTTGTTATACGACAGTAAGTTCATAAAGCATCTAAGTATGTTACAAATGCACTGGTTAGCTCTATATCTTGTTCATTCCATTACTTCTGGAGGTGCAGTTCAGTTACAAAAATTAGATGGTGTGGTATTTCCGACGCTGGTCAATGGGAGTCGCTTGAAGCCCTATAGGACAGGGCCAGAGCTATGCACTTCTTGAGGTGCTGTAAAAAAAATAAAAAATGAAGATTTTGTTTCAGAGCAGCAAGGTGAGCCCAGGGGAAGAGGCTGTGCAAGGTTAGAGTTCGTAGTGATGGCCAGTCGACCACTTACGACAGCTGCAGGGCTATGGGTTGGCCAAATCAAGTAATAAATGCAGGTAGTTAAAACAGTTGGTTGGCTGTACTTGTTGAAGCAACACACATTAATGGGTGATCCAACTGTTAGAAGAGTAGGATTGCCAGTGGATTTGGCATCATTACTACCATATTTAGACATAATGGTGATCGTAGATTTGACAATGATGAGTTTGAATTGGAAATGGTTATAAAAAGCGTGCGGGACATGAGAGGATGACATTGTCTAGTTAAGCAAGCAGAGTGTTGAGCAGAGAATAAATTGTACAGTAAGTTGCGAGATTTTGAGTGAGTTACAGAGTAGAAGGTTAGAGTTTTCAGGTGCATTGTAAGGTTTGGGGCGTGAGGCATGCTGAGTGACCTATATGCCATTGAGATTTCTACTGAACAAGAGTCCCCTATTTGGCCCACGGCTATCAAACAAGAAGTCATGAGAATTCCGGTTGGCTCATCATCTATCCCTAAGTAGAAGCGACAGGATTAGAAGCCCAATTCCATGCCGCCACAAAAGAGGCAAACCCACACGTCGACGAAAGTGAAAGGAGAAGGAACTGCACAGACTGGGTCATCGAGCTCGGGAGCTGTAGAGTCTATGGTGCCTAGGGGTGTCTCTGTTCATGATATTTTGGGGTAATTTCTCTCCTATGTGCCTGGGAGCAAAGCCGAGGCTGTCATCGAAAAGTAAGAAGTATCCACCAAAATTGTTGCCATTGTCGGAAAGGATGAAATGCTCGGTCGACATCATCCCTGCCTTGATCAGGTTGAAATTCAAAGACCATGACTTACTGTTACTCAAATATGTCCGATATTAGCCCTACGAGTCAGTCCCGACAGTTCCTATTGCCCCCATTCAGCAGATTCCTAAACCTTGGGCGAGTGGGTTAGACCAATCTGGATTATTTGGGCTCATTAATATGCCTCATTTCAGGCAATTGAATGAAGCCCATGCATGTGTTAAGCAACTGTTCACCTATTTTCACAGGGGGATGCTTTGGTTGAATATGTCCATCCCTATTATAGTAGACTTAATGGCAAGCATCAAAGGCTTGCTAAAGGCCAGGGAATATTTGGTGCAGTGTATCCATGGAAGGGATATCGACAAAACTCTTGCCAAGTAGCTGAAGGAGCAATTTGGCCTACAACGGGATGGCCACGTGTATCGAATTGATAGCATTAAATCACAAGTGGTGCGTATTGGCACACAGATTCTGGTGAGAAAGGTTGTTCGGGGAAATTGCCCGATTCAATGTAACTCGAGTGTTGTCGCATGCACCCAGAAGTGTGCTGAGGGAGTGCAGATGAATTGGTCTTTGTTTTTGTTGAACTAGTTGCTAGAAGACACTCTTGCTACTTAGGATGGGTGACCATTTTCATATAGTTTCTTGTAGATCCTTATTTCCCTTGTCGCCTAGATGGAACCTAAATACTACCAACCAATGGTGGTTGACACGACAAAGGTGCGCCGAGGTGCATGGCATTAGAAATTATGGTGGGTTGAAGAACCCAGTCGATAGGAGGACTACGCCATTCATTGATGGGTCTATTGGGAAGCATTGAAATCTACAACCATCTCCATTCCTCATGTATCTCCTTATGTCATGACCAAGTATCAACGAATAATTCGGTTCGCCATCGGGCCCCACTCTATTTACATTCAGGCACGAAGGGACCCCGACTGACAGTGGCTACCTTTGGATTACAAAGTTATGACAAAAGAATGGGATGCTATTGTTTAAGAGTGGTTAGCTAAATGGCGCAACCTGGTAATTCAGGAGGAACTGTCTAAGGAGTTGCCACTTGATGCCCCAGAAGAGCCTACCTAGAAGGAGCTGAGTATTCACGACTCTGAAAACAAGTCATTGACGGACCTGGAGGTTGAAGTGTAGTGCATGTGAGAAGATACTCACACCAAATGGTGCCAAGAATATGATGTGGGCAGAGGTATTTAGTTGGGGATGGATGAACAACTGCAGTGGCTCATTAAAGCAGTCACTGACTCCTCTAAGGATGCAACACAGGCGATTCGAGAGTCGAACCATGAAGAATTCGGTGTGGTAAGAGATAGATTAAATTCCATTTTTGATATTGTTTCCAGGAAGACATATACAATACCTATGATGGAGGACATCCTATCGATCAGCACTAAGCCCTAGGCTAGGAACATGCAAGTTCCCTCGACTGCAATCGACGTGAGAAATGAGGAAGTATACTAGTTGCTATGCCCAATCTAGAGTATGGATTTGGATCTGAACAAGTTATCTACTACAATGTTGGTGGAGTTGCATCACGTTGATACCCTAGAATTGGTGCACTGATAGAAAGAGTTGAATGAGGGATATGTCCAGTCACAAAGCACAACTGATAAGTTACAGAAAGAAGAAAAGGAGCTGCATTAGGGCCGGGTGCAGTTGGTGAAAGCAAAAGTGTGGAAGATAGACGCCTTGAAGGAGATGCAGGTTGAGCTACAATAAAAGGCTACCGAGGAGATTATTGAGCTAAAGAAGGTGTAAGACCGCCTGATTGTTGAACAAACGTAGCTGTGTGCCAGCTGTGGCAAAGTCGAGCAAGCTATTTCTGAGGCCTGCCAACACATTTTTAAGAGCTTGACCGAGCTCACTCGAGTTGATAAGGCCAAGCAATTGGGGAAAAATATTGTCGAGCTTCAGGATACAAACCTGATGCTTAATTCCCTGGTCCAACCTACGACGCCGCCGGAGCAGGTTGCCGAAAGGAAGGCTTCCATTGAATAAATTGTGACTTAGTTTGAAACCATGGAGCAAGAGGCCAAGACCATTATGGAGGAAACAACATAGTTTTGGCAGAGCATTGTCCAAGATGAGCAACTTGATCAGTTGACTGCATAGGTGCAAGAAGCTGAAGGTCAACTGATGACCTTGAAGACGTCACTACGGGAAATGCCATCGATGGTGCAGATCACACGGGCTGAGGAAATGAAGGATCTTCAGCAGCGAGCTACCTGTACATAGGGACGCCAACAAAAGCGTCACGCTTAGCTAGATGAATTTCAAGAAATCAATGGATAGTTGGCTGTTAAACCAGTTGCCACACTGTAGGCAGTGCAAGAGAATCAACAGATGGTTGACGACAAGGCTAGAGAAGAGCACCCAGTGCAGTAGGCTTTGAATAATTGTTAGAGTGTTGCCACCAAAGTCCAGCTTCAGGTTCATGAGATCGCACAACAATTCAAATATTTCAATGATCTAGGAGAATATTGGTGGCCACCCACCTATTCCACTTGGACCCCCACCATTGTTTCTTTCAGTTTTCCAGTTTACTTAATTGTAGCACAATTTACTATTTTTGGCAGTTTTCTGTTCCTAAACTTCCGGAGCTATTATGAGGCCCTAAACGATGTTTTTTCAGCATTGAATGGTCTTAACCAAATCTTTCTAATGATTTATCATGCGTGTCAAACAGATGTAGTATGCTAAAGTTATGACCCCATGAAATTGATGTACCAAGTTACCCAACGGAGCCCACATTCTGGCATTTCACCTCCTAGGGTTAGGTTTTTGAATGTGCAGGGTTTCCATTGTTTCTCAATAATATATAGGCCTTCGAGCCTCAATGTAACATAGAGTTTAGAGGCATGTAGCTGCCACATCTCTTCTCAGAGATAAGCTACCAGCACTCTAGCTAGTTTATTTCCATTCTGTATGTAAACAAGTTTCAGTTATTGATTAATGAAATGAAGTGTTATTTTCGCTGCATATTTGTTTCTATGGTTATTTGTGTATTATGTTGGCATATACCTTGTCAACCTGATGTGGCTCAAGGATGAGCCATAAGACTATGTTGGGGCTTGTTGGTAGGGGTTTTGGTAAGTGATTTGTGCAGCATCGTGGCAACTGCGCAAGCTCACGCGGTACCGCGCAAGGCTAGATCAGTGCGATGGGCAGAAGAATAACCGCTTTGAATATTTTATATATTGCTTGACCAAGTTTTGTCACAATAGGTCATTAGCGGTTATAAGTTAGTTAGAAGTGGACCCTCAATGTAAAGGTGCAAGCCTATTTATAGATCTAGTTTTGCAATTAAATAGACATCTGAGAATTGGCATTGTTTAGAGCATGATTATCGCTCAAGGTCTAGTGTAATCTAGCTTTTGAATAATTTCCTATTGTATATGCAATCTATCTGGGCTATTTTCTGATGTATTTGGACTCCGATTGTAGAAAAGACTTGTCTGTTTTGGATCCTTTGCACATAGTTAATACGATATGACAGTTGTTGCACAAATCTTATCTTTTATTCCTGCTACGATATGATACTACTGTGATCTTGCTACGATTTGTTTTGTTATGATGTTGCTGTAATTTATTCCTTTTATGCTATATCGATGTTGATGCAATCTATTTTGCTATGAGTTGAGATGTTTTATGAATGATGCTATGGTACCAACGATACCGTGACAAATGCATTATGTAATATGTCATTGTGGAAATGAATTAATGTCGACTGCATAGCTCTAAATCCAAAGGTTATGTTTTCTCCTCGTCAGATCCCCATATCCTCCATCCTCACTGCCAGAAACTCGGTTCCAACTGCTCTCCCTTGAACATCTCGGGTGATACTTCATCCACTCTGTGGATGTTGTTAGGCAGGGTAAAACCTGTCTGGGTTGGTGCTCAGGGAGATCGTACTGGTTGGGCATCGACAAAGTGAGAACCCCTGTCGATGAGGCTTTGTTGGTGTGTTTAGCCAACATCTTTCCATCCCCCTTCTTTGTTTATGGCAGGGACTGGTTGTCCTTTTATTTTCCTATATCCTACGAGCCATGGTTTCCCTTGCCTTGCTTCTACGGTGGATTCGCAGGTCCATAGTATCACTTTTTCTTTTGTCAAAATTTCTCCTCAATTTTGACAGCATACCGATAGGCAGATCCAAGTGAAGAGATGTCTAGGAAGTCCATTTGAGTTTGGATATACTGATGTAGACCACTATGGTATTTCAAAATCAAGTACCACTCAGAGTCCTTGATACCCAACTTTATGCACAAGGTATGAAATTTTTTGGTGTACTTCGACACCGTCTGTTCCCTCTCTTAATAAAGAATGGTCCTTTTGGTGTACTCATCATCATAGTTTCCCACAGGGTAATACCGTTCCTTGACGACATCTACGAAAGAGGCCCACGTGGGATTTTTCTCAAACATTCCAGATGTAATGTCCCAAATTTGGCATTGTGTCACAATGGCCAAATCAAATTTTCCATATTCATGAAAGTTGTCAAATGGATGCTAAAAGTCAAATAATTGCCAAGGAGGAAAATCACTAGTTTCCTAGGTTTGGGGTGGAAGCTTTGAGATTTGGAATAAGAGGGATAATAAATGATGTTTAGACATTAAAAGGGGATAAATATTTAATAATTTATCTTATTAAATAAATACAAGAGAAAATGGAAGTGGCAATAGAGCATGAAGACACATGGAGACTATGGGGCCTACACTAGCTATAATTCCTATGTTAAATCATGGTATCTTTCACTTGTAATTTTGAATCTATGGGAAGGATAATGTTTTGGGATGGATGATGAGGTTACTATACTTGTCAATATACTTCATAGGTATAATTTGGGATGAATTGTAACTTACATGGGAGAGGAAGAGCCAAATGGGAGTTTCATGGACACTTGGCTAGATTCCCCTTACATTTATGACAGCTATGACACCAATGATGGAGATTCTATGACAGTTATGACCCAAGTCAGATCTTAAGGCTGACATACTAACATGTAAATCCTAAATAGAACATCTTGTAGGTCGAAATTGGGAGTTCGAGAAGGCCAAGAGGCTCCTACTCAAATTTGGGAGAAGAGGGAAGGTGAAGAGAGAGGCCACATGGCATAGCATGAGCAGTCACACCAATTCGACTTGGATTTGGTTTATGGATGGATTTGGAACCTTAGAATACCAATAATATTTATAAAATATAGGGATGAACTATGAGAAGAATCTTTTTCTCATTTGTGAAATTGTCATTTGTGAATTGTGAGAGCTGGTGGATGACTAGTTTTCTTGCTTAAGCCAATTTCGAGGGTGAAAGATTCCCATCCTAGTTGGTGTTTGGAAAGGCCACTCAGGTATTTCATGGATATTTAATGGAGTATTATTTTTAGGTGTAAGCTACATGAAATAATGTGGATTCTTCTATTTCAGCACTCTCTCTCAACTATTTCCAGTTTACACTCCATATTCATGCCAATGGAGGGATTGCGCTTTGGGTGAGCTATTGATCTCTTTGGGGAAGATTATAATGCTCACTATATTATGTTATGATGTATATTATCTTTATTTCATGTTTATAATACTCTCATGTCTAAATACCCAAAATAGTTCATGTAAAAATGTTGAACAATGAAGAAATACTGTCATTTCCCCACTATCTTGTTGTGAACCATTGCAATGCTGATGATTTCATATTGGGAGAGAATTTAATTGCCCATTTATGATTGAAATCAGTTAAATATTCTCTTTTTTTCATTCTCATAAATTTTTAAGTCAAAATTCCCAAGAGTTGTCTGTCAAAATGACTTTTAATGAGCAAACAATGACCATTTACCCTCCATTTTGATATATGCCATGGTAATGCTTATTATTTTGAATGGAGGAATGTATTTATGATAAATGTATGATGAATGGAATTTAATTAATGTTTATTTCAAGTCTCATTTTTATTACTTAATCATTGGAATCCATTTTACTCATTTTTATTGCATTGGGATAAGATTTGGTGCATTTTCCCCAAGGGTCAAAATTGTGACTTGGGGGTTGTTTTAGAAAGAGTCATAACAGACTGTATAAACTAAACCATGATGCATATGAAACTTTTAAAAGTTCCCTTACACATACCCAGCCTCTGTTTAGAAATTCAAGTGACTTTGGGATCATTTGTGAAGCCATTTCCGACAATTACCCAGGGGGAATTGGAGCCCCAATTTGCTAGTAAAGACTCCTACTTTGAATAGAACATTAAACAAATTTGCAGAAGCAATTGGGAGGTAAAAAAACATACATGAGAATTATATTTAAGTTATATTATCAGTCATGTACCTTCAGAGAAATTTTGAAAGCATTTAGGTCAATTTGGAGGTCTAGACATCAAAACTAGTCAAGAGCCAAAATGGTGAAAAAATTGGAAAATTGGGCATTTTAATAAAATTCCAAAAAGGGGACATTACACCAGACTCGTCTGATGAGTTTTGCTCCCAACAAGTACCCCACCAATTTTGGACATGGGGGACTTCCTTAAGGAGGGAAAATTTGATCTTTTCCTCATTGACAGAGAAATACCCTTCTAGAACATTCAACCAATTATCTAGGGCATCTGCTTCGATATGGCCTTCAAATAAAGGAATATCAAAGTTAACTTGTACCTTGAAGGGAGTTGAATCCTTGAATCAGCTGTTCGTTGAATATGAAATTTCCACGAATGACATTTGTGGAAGGATTTGGGTGAAAATATCCATCATCTCGTTCCTATGTTGTGCGAGGGCTTTGTAATGTTCCCATTTAAATAATTTCATAGCAGGACAATTCCATCACCCTACTAGTTCCTAGGTTGGATGGATACATTTGAAATTTTGATAAGGGAGGTAGTAAATGATGTTGAGACATTAGAATGGGATAAATATTTAATAATTTAGTTTATTAAATAAATACAAGAGAAAATTGAAGTGGCAATGGAGCATGGAGACACATGGAGACTATGAGGGCCACACAAGCTAGAAATTTTGTGCCACATGGAATCCTCCTCTTTCAATTTTGAAACCATGGGAAGTATAAAGGTTCTTGGATGATTTATAAGGCTAGTAAAATTTTCCATATGCATCATAGGTCTAATTTTGGAGGAAATGTAACTTACATGGGAAATGAAGAGTCATCTTGGAGCTATTGAGACACTTGGACTAGATTCCCTAGCTCTATGACAACAATGTTGAAGATGATATGACACCTATGAAAAAAATAAGATCTAAAGGCTGAAATTTGACATATCTAACATGTTAGTTTGAAAGAGAACATCCAAGAGAGCTCTCATGTGAGTTGAGGAAGCTCAATGATCTCCAAATCAAATTTGGGGAAGGTGGAAGGCTAGGAAAGGGAGGACATATAAAAAATAATGAGCACACACCCAAAATAGAATTGTATTGAGTTTGTGGATGGATTGGGAAACTTATAAAGCTAATTATGTTTATAAAATATAGGAAGCAACCAATAGAATGTATTTTGATCATTTGAGAAATTGTCATTTGTGAATTGTGAGAGCTAGTGGATGACTAGTTTTCTTGCCTTAGCTAATTTGGAGGGTGAAAGATTCCCATCCAAGTTGGTGTTTGGAGAGGCCACTTGGGTATTTCATGGATATTTAATGTATTGTTATTTTCAGGTGTAATATATAGGGAAACATTTGTATTCTTCTAATACAACACTTTCTCTCAACCATTTCAAGTTTTCTTTGCATATTCATGCTCATGGAGGGATTGCGCCTTGGGTGAGATCATGTATCATTTCTGAGATATATTATGGATATATTTATGATTGTAATAAGTTAAATATGATATTTTTCTCATTCTCAAAAATTTTCAATTCGAAATACCCAAGAGTTGTATGTCAAAATGACTTTTAATGAGCAAACAATGACCATTTCCACTCAATTTTGATATATTCCATGGTAATGATTATTATTTTGAATGGAGGAATGTATATATGATAAATTTATGATGAATGGATTGTAATTAATGTGTATTTAAAGTATCATTTTCATTAATTAAGCATTGTAATTCATTTTACTCATTTTTATTGCATTGGGAGAAGATTTGGTGCATTTTCGCGAAGGGTCGGAATTGTGATTTGGGAGCTGTTTTGGAAAGAGTCAGAACAGCCTGTATAAACTGAAACATTATGCATATGAGAATTTAAAATTTTCCCTTACACATCCCCTACCTATTTTGTTAAATTCAAGTTACTTTTGGACCATTTGAGAATCCATTTCCGGCAATTACCGAGGGGGAATTGGAGCCCTAATTTGCTAGTAAAGACTCCTACTTTGAACAGAAAATTAAACATGTTTGCAGAAGTAATTGGGGGGTCATAAAACATCCATGAAAATAATATTTAAGTTCCAATATCATTCATGTACCTTCTGAGAAAATTTGGAAGAATTTGGGTTAATTGGGAGGTCTAGACATCAAAACTAGTTAATGTCGAAATTGGAGAAAAAGTGAAAAAAATGGTCATTTAATAAAATTTCAAAAAGAGACATTACAAGTGGTATCAAAGAATGGTATTGGAACCTGATGGTATTAGCAAGTATTCAAAGCAATAATCCACCACGCTTAGATCCTGAAGTAGAAGGTGTTTTTGTTGAAGGAAAAGAGGT
The DNA here is from genome assembly GCA_001517045.1 of Pseudotsuga menziesii. NCBI lineage: Eukaryota > Viridiplantae > Streptophyta > Pinopsida > Pinales > Pinaceae > Pseudotsuga > Pseudotsuga menziesii. Next base: position 312,441 of record LPNX010654720.1, read on the forward strand.
ATTAGAAGAAGAGGTATATTTTGTTGAAACTATGACTAGCGAGGGGAAGGGATACACTGATCATGATAAGGTGGAATACATTAAACTAATACAACCTCTATTTTATGACATAACCAAGAACATGAACCAACAACCTATTAAAGGATTTGAATTGTTGGTTAGCCAATTTGGTAGCAAATTAGGAGTAATAGGACATAGCAGTAGTTCACAATCAGAAGAAAAGAGGACAATGGGTGAGCATATTTTCTCAAGAATATGACTGTTAACCCAAAAAATCCCTCACTCAGCTCTACATAGCCTACACAACCCAAGGACACCCATACACAACCCTCATTTGACCCCTTTTGACCCCCACACACTCGAAAAGGCTTTAAAATCCCCTAAAAAGAGCCCAAATAGCTCTCATAGGGGATAAATCCTCCAAAAAGGGGATAAAACCCCTCAAAGGAGCCTAAAACCCCCAAAAGAGCTAAATATTGAGCGAAAGGGGCTAAAATCCCAAAAGAGGGGGCTAGCCCTGACCAGGGGCTTAGAACACTAAAAAAGCTATAAATAGAGGGGTGGGGGTCACTCTCAAATCATTCCTTCATTGCATACTATTATGCTACCCAAGTGAGTGCCTTGAACAAGCCACTAGATCCCCCATTTTCCTCTCAAGCCATTCACCCTCCCTCTCATCCATCCTCCCATTGAGCCATAGCTCCCCCATTCTCAAGAGAGGTGCTTCTCCAAGCTAGGGCATGGTGGTCCATTTCCACCAAAAAAAGGTATAATTTTTGTTTTATTTTATTTATTTGAGTTTTTCTAACATATATTTTGTTGCAGGTTTATGGCCTAACATGTTCTTACAGGTCTCCATTGTTGTATGCAGGGTGTTGGAGCTCAACCCATGACCTTGTGTGCAGAGGGGTTTCTTTGTTTCTATTTTCATTTCTATTTCATTTTTCTTGCACAACCACCAAGAACCCTACCCTTTCATCCTATAGATGGAAGGTAGCCATTCTTGCCCTGTATTAAGGGAGAAATCCCTGCTACAGAATTGGCGACCATACCAGGTCGATCCCACATGATCCCTAGATTGTTTTTACAAGTTTCAGTATTTATTTCTATTTTCTTTCCCTAAGTTAAATTTTTGTCAAATCTAGCTTAGATCTCTATTTTTCTACATTTCTAGTTACTACCGAGACTCCTTAAGGCAAATCCGAGTCCATTTGGCCACAGTACAAGTTTTTGTCGATTGGATCTGGCTTAGGATCAAAAAATTTTCACTTTCTGGAGCAGGTCGCTCTTATCGGGCTGACAGGTGCGACTAGGTCGCTCCTTCAGGTCCGAAAGGTGTGATCAAGTCACCCATTTTGCCCCAAAAGGTGCGACCCCCTCCTAGAAGCCAGCTCGCTTCTGTCTGTAGGTTTTGAGAGACCCCCTCGCCTATTTTTGGGAAAATTTGGCGACCCCCTCGCCACATTTGACCCGAACAAAGCGATCTGTCTCTCAGATTTTGATTTTTAAAAATTAAGGACTGTCAGTGGGTCTCAATCGCCTTTGTCCATCAAATGTGTTTCTGTTTCTGTTCAGTATTTCTTGATTTTATTTGCAACATGTGTAAATCAATGGTAAATGAAATGGTTAATGGATTAATGAACATGATTAAAGCTTGATTAAAAATTATTGTAATTAAAATCAACATCTTGCCTATCTCTTCTTCGTCTACCTAGTCATCACCCTTCAAGGTATTCTGGGATAGGACGAAGGGTGAAGCTCGTATAGTAATAGGCACTTCACCTATCATTTTTCAAAGCCACTAAAAACGGGTGACTTGGAAGGTAGAGGGGGTATAGGAGGAAGGGCTTCTCATGGCGCTCAACGTCCTCCCTGTTAACTGACCTTGCATCCGAAGGGTGACCTGTGGATCTATGGATGGGCTTAGTTCCATTGTGTTGATATCCCAGCACCATTTCCTGGTTGAAGAGAAATATAGGTGCAAGGAAGACACCTAGTCAGGCTGTCATAGTTCAGATTCAGAAATGGTACATGTGTAAATTTCTGATTATCATTTACTGCTTTCATTGACAATGTTATGAACTCTCTAGAATATTCATAAACCATTTAAGTAGCCACTAAGCATAACGGAAAGGAAAAATACATACACACGAACCATACCATATAACCCAACCAAGAGTCAGTTCATGGCGCTGAGTGAGCCATTAAAATTTATAATTTACACTGAGTCAAAAATCTGTAGTCTTTAAGGACATAATTCCCTGATTTCCTTAACCTTGGGAAGTACTTGGGATCAGCCTAGAAACTCATTGTGAGGAGTACCACGGGAACCCCAAAGTAGCTGGCCGCTAAGAGGAATTGCCAAACGAAACGGGCAATGATCCCCACTGATTGAATAGCACTCCTGTGAGGAAAAATCCAAGCGTTTTCTCCTGGAAGTCTTGGTGGCCAAGTGACCACCTGAAGCCAATAGGAATCCATTAAAACTGGGGTCTAAAAATAATCACCATATTTCAACATTTTTACATACAAATCAGACACAATTGATCCCCCACGTTCTTCCTCATGTCTGAGAGGCGACCCACCACAGTTCGGGTCCTTAGACCAACACTGTCGAGACCATTTTTGATGACCCTCTACACCATCAAAAGGACACATAGCCTCTTATTCAGACCCAAAATCATACCAATCTGAGCTAGACTTCCATATTGGACCATCAAGCCCCATGGCTGGTGCAAACCCGAATCCATTTTTTGGCTTAGTGATTGGCAGTGGACCCATGTCCACACCCCACACCACCACCAACACCTCTATTGGTGGCCCTAGCATGGTCATGCAAACCATCATAAGACAATCACCACCAACCACATTGACCAGTTAAGTTATCCCACCTATAACACATGCGGGCAGTATGCCTTCCACCCACACTGTCCCACTTGGGGTACATGGGGGAAGTGGCCCTTCCACCTACACTGCCCCTCCTATCATACATGGGGGAAGTGTCCCTTTCACCTAGACTACACCTCCTACCACACTTGGGTGCACTGGCCCATCCACAATGTTGCACAAGTACCCCCAGTTATGCAGGTGCATCATGTCCCTGCAAACCCCACCACCATGGCTACCCCATCTCACATCAACCTTGGGTCAAAACTTCCTTTCATGGCATGTCTCAACTTTCCTGGCTTGGCTCGGTTAAAAATGACCCTATCTACCATCAAACATTTTGGCCTCCCATGCCAACCAAACTTCCCTCAGACATTCCCAAGTTTGAAGGGAAGGTAGGGGAGTTCCCCCAAAACCACATCATGATGTTTCATCTATGGTGCTCATCAAATAGCATTGTAGATGACTCAATCAGGATCAGATTGTTCCAACACACCCTCACAGGTGTTGCAGCCAAGTGGTACATAGAGCTACCACAAGCCAAGTACCCGGATTTCAACTCCCTGGCTTTCATGTTCCTGCAATATTTCCAACTCCCCATTAGATACGTCGAAGGGGTGGAAATCTTGTTATCTTGCCACTAGAATACTGCGACCCACATAACTAACCACATCCATGAGTGGCGGCGACGATGTAGTTTGTGTAAGATCCAACTTGATGACAGGAACTTCCTGGATTGGTTCCTAAAAAAATTGCTTCCACCTGTAGCAAAGGATGTCGCATCCGAACGTCCCCAATACGAAGAGGAGGCCATATTGAAAGCCCAACATTTGATATTATCTATGCACAGTTTGGATACCTTTACACTATCATTCCAGGTGCTCCATGTGTGGGACCCTCCTACCAGGATACACCGGGGGCATCCCATACTGCAAATGGCATCATAGGTTCTGTCTCTCACCAACCATAGCACTATCCAACACTACTTGTAATACAACCACAACTAAGCAACACCCATAGTGTTGCATACCAAAACCAAAATTTAGACTATGCAAGAATGATGTCCCAGTCCAGAGCCATAAATTCTTATGCACAACCTGCACCACCACAGAAGGCCCAGGCATTAGCTTGGCTGACACAACAATACACGAGACAAATGCCCACATTTGTGGCATCGACACCCACCCAAGTATAGTATGCACCACCGGTGCAAGCTGTTCAAGCCACCGCCCCTGCTCCACCTACTCCATTGGGATAGGTGTTTGCACAACAAAACCGTCCCAACCAGCCAACCCCCAATAACCAACAAGGGAAAGCCAGGAATAACTGACTCCGAAACCAAGGCAACAATAACCCACAGGGAGGCAGTCAACAACCAAATCCTCGCAACAATGCCGTGGAGAACTGGCCAGCCCAAAATCCTCAATGACCAAATGCAACAAGATGCAACACTCCGTTGTGTACAAACCAATCGTGCACACTATGCGAGGTCTACGGGCACTACACATACGAGTGTCCCTTCATGGGTCATGCTAAACAAGCCATTAGAAATGAGGTTCAACATGCCACCAATACAACAGACCAAAACCAACCCAACTCGGCACCACCAGGAACTCCTTCTATGGTGCTCCAAAATCCATTACTAGTCTAAGGATTGGTGGCAACCGCACCCCCTCCCCAACCCAATCCCAATGCTTTGGGGGCACCTCCCACAACAGAAATAGGTGTCCAACACCTGCTAGCTATGACAATCGAAGAGGTCAATTTACAAACCAGACAAAATCAGTACAGAACCAACACCGAACCTGCTGACACATCAACGACATCTACGTCTAAAATAACCAATGCACCTCTTCAGTTACCCCCTTTCCTGCGCCCCCCCATACATTGGGTTTCCAACAATGCCACGGTTAGAGCTGCTATCAGCTACAACTTCATGGATGATTTGGCCCAAACAACTACCACCATGTCTGCTCTTGAGGTACTCAAAACTTTCCCAATGCAGCAGAAAGCCTTACTAGCTGCCCTTGGTGTCGTGGACCCCTCTGAATCCAAGTTGATCACATTTGACACGGAGAATGGAGAACCACGGATGCCATCAACCATTTCCTTCCAAATCCCGATGTCTATCCATAATTTGGTCATGCACAGGTGCATAGTGGATGAGGGGGCACTCACGTGCGTTATGTCTACCCTATTTTGGCAGAATCTTGGATCCCCAATTCTGCAACCATCCTCCACAACTCTGCGGGCTTATGATGGCCATCCGACTAAATCCCAAGGAATCCTCCCCCAAGTCCCTATCACATTAGCCGGGAAAAAAATATTGATTGACATAGAAGTTGTCAATGCTCAATTAAACTATCACCTTCTCCTCACAAGAAGTTATATGTACACCATGAGAGCCATAGCACCAACTATTTTCTATCTCATGATGTCCCCCCATGAAGGGAAAATCGTGACAGTTGACCAACTGACTTATCACGATCCGCAAGAGCTAATGACAGCCGCCAACATTATCCCTACAATCAACACCATTGATCTGCAAGGGCTGACCACACCTGCCAATGTTATCCATGCGGTCAACACCATGGTTGACAACATACCAGCCTCCCCATTGTTGAATGTGGGACCTGGGTTGTTTGCCGATATACCACCATGACAGATTCTTTCCCCTTAGTGTCACCACTACTGACACCAAATGAGATTTCAGATTTGTGCATGCTCTCATCCAGCACTGCTACACCCAAAAAACAACCGTAGCCATAGCCCCAACCACAACCGCAACACCATTCGCAGGTGCAACATCAACAATATCCGCAACATCATCTGCAGCTTCAACATTATGCGTAGCCGCAAACACAAGCTCATCCCCACATACAACCATCAGGGAGTTATTTGGGCTCCTCCCCAATCCACCCAATTCCCTTTCTCTTTCCCCTGCCTGGGGTCATGAGTAAGCTAGTAATGGCCACCTTAAACTTACCCAAATTTACATTGGGAATTTTGGTTTGGTACCTAGATCCACCGGCTCAACCACCAATGCCCCAAGTAGTCTTAACCCCTGTGCAACCCATTGCAGTCGAATCTCATCCTCCACCTGGCCCGCAAAAAACAACCACTACACCCGCACCTGCACTGCCCCACCCAAAAAAGGCCAGGGGCAAGAACATGAAAGATACCATTGAACCTCGAGATATCTTGCCTCGCGCTGTCTACGAAGAACAAGGCCATCCAACTCAAAACTGCACTGAGATTCCTATAATCCATGTGCATTTGGATGCCATGGATACAATGGAAAACCTCCCCGTGGTTGAACTTCCAAGCAGGCCAATAGTGAGAAACAAGTCATTGAGAACAAACCATGCTTGCACCCTTTATGGATTGTATAGACACTATTCTCACCACTTCCAAGACTTGTCCAAGTTTTGAATGGCTTTAGACGACCTTCGACAACATTCCCTTGAATCTGAGATCACCCTGATAGAAGAAGTTCACCCCCCACCTCCTTCTTCGGACACCATCTCCATTTACATGATGTCCAGTTCTACTGACCCTCTTGTCTCCACCATCAATGATAGTTCATCAGACCCGTCTCTTCATTGCTTCCACAATGATGAGAAGATACTTGAAGCCTTAACTGCCCCGGAATACCCATGGGACGACATGCACCATCGCTCGTTCTTCCTCCCCGAAGAACTCGTGTCGCAGTCGGACTAGTTTTTTGTGGAAACCAAATATTTCATTCATGGGAATTTCGACTAGTTCAAAAACCCCATTCCAGCACTAGACACCTTCGAAGAAGGGAACATGGCCAAAATATCTCCAACCATCAAAATCAACATCTCAACCAACCCCAAGGTTGTTGAAGAAATCATGTTGGGGGCATCCTGCTCCCTGGAAGAAGTCCTTGCCTACAAATCTCTCTTCCAAGAATTCTGTGACATCTTTTCCTGGTCTTACATTGAAATTCCCGAGTTGGATCCATCCATCGTGGGACACCACATCGACACATGGCTTGATGTGGCCCCCATGCACCAAAAGAAACAGCCCATGCATCCTTCCAAAGCGGCCACAGTCAAAGCCAAAATAGAGAAGCTGCGCACAACTGGCTTCATTTACCCCATTGCGTACACCACTTGGGTTTCTAATCCTGTTCCCGTGAATAAAAAATAGGGTACCATCCACATTTACACAGACTTCCATGATCTAAATGGGGCATGTCCCAAAGACAACTTCCCAACACCCTTCATCGATCAGATTATCGATGCATGCACCGGACATGAGGTCTTTTCCTTCATGGACAGATTTTCTGGATATAAACAAATTCAGATCCGGAAACAAGATCATTACAAGACTATATTCACAACCCCGTGGGGCACATTTGCTTATCGAGTAATGCCCTTTTTTCTAAAGAACTCTAGAGCCACCTTCTAGCAGTCCATGACATACTATTTCTGCGACCTCATCCACATCATGCTAGTCTATCTTGACAACCTCATTATGAGGTCACAGAAGCAAGCATAACACATAGATGACTTGCGGCAAGATTTCCTATGATGTCGCAAGTACAAAATCTATTTGAACCCCTTCAAGTGTGTTTTCTGTGTCCCAACGGGCCATCTCCTAAGGTTCGTCGTGTCACACAAAGGAATGACTGATGATCCCCTAAAAGTCCAAACCACTTTCCCTCTAATGTCACCTATTTAAGTGACGGTAGTGTATCTTGTAATACAGTCTTTTCCCTTTTTTGTTTTACACATTTTTAAAAGCGAGTCTTATGTATTGTTTCCCCTCATTGCTCCAGATGGATCCTACCTCGGACCGGTACATCGAATTTGCTGATAAAGTGAGCAGATGGTCTCCAAACCTCGCCTCAGCTGCATGGGTCATATACTCCCCATCGCACGAGTTGATCCATATCGATGGGATATGCGTGGGTAGTGTGACCAACAACCACGCTGAGTATGATGGTGTCAATGGCCTCTTGGCCGCCGTTCTCCAGTTAGGCATTTTCCATCTCAATGTCTTCATAGACTCCTAGTTGAACAACTACTACCGGGTATGCGATCCTTGCCTCTTTAGAAAATTCCTGCACACCAAATAGATGGTTGGAACATTTGAATCCATTACATTCACACATGTTCCCAGAAACCTCAATAGTGTAGTAGATCAAATGGCTAATGACATTCTAAATTGGCACATTCACAATTGCATATAAGAAACATACAACCACAACATCATGCATAATCACATATAAAACACACACACAAGTGTAAAAATACATCATCTAGGCATTGCATTTCACATCATCATAAAAATACTCACATATAAAACCATAAAAAATGCATCCACGTACGTAAAAAATATATATAGATAGATAAGTCCCATGTCCAAAATATGTCTAGTACAAAATGAGAAGCCACATATGCTTTCTCAGTTGAATATACATAGCGATGCAAAAACTCCTAACTGCACCAACGCACTAGGGGCAGCCCCACTGGCTGCTAATCTGACCTAGACTCATCATCTAGCTCAGTATCATCATCTTCCTCAGAAGACTCATCCTCTATAGGAAGATCCTCTCTCACTGCCCGACGAAGGTAATCGCAGGCCACGACCACCCTCCTCATCACAGAGGTCCACTCTAGAGATAAATTGTGAATGGAAGTAGTTAGATCATTGTTCAAATGCTGCCAGTAATCATCATAGATCCCATCAGCAAGACACTCTAGATACAATAGAAAATCATCCACCTCCTGCTGTCACCTACGAGGGTTCCCCGCAGGAACTGCCGTAGGTGCAATAACGACTACTCACCTCTGATACCTGGGCGACGTGCGGGGACCAACATTTGCATGCACAAACAAAGACACCATCAATATATGCATATAATCATACAACTATCAACTAAATCAACTACACTATGTATAAACATGAACATAAAGACATCACGCATACATACCAGCTGGTCCCCATGCCTGGAATAGAGGTCGGGGCACTCAGGGTCCCCATGATAGTTCATACCCACATATAGGTACTCCTCAATGACCACTGGAAGCTGACGCCACTGCTTTAACAGCTCCTCAGTGAAGAAGTAGCCCACTCTTCCTCCACCCTCTTGTACCATCATTTGGCACCACCTGCGCATCCACAGCTCCCATGGACCGCTATCCCACATAGCCCGGTGCAGACACAGAGTAGGTACCTTCTCAAAAGATAAAGCACATAAAAAGGAGCCAAAGAAAAATCCTGGCCCATATGCCTTCACATTGTTCAACTGATGCCGAATAGCCTAAATATACATCTGGGCCCACCCATAATAAGTGCCCCTCATAGCACACTCTACTAGCTGCAGCTGCCCTCTAGATATCTTGTGGCTCCCCATGGAACCCAAGATTCATAGCAGTAATGTCGTCACCACCCGTGTCAATAGGTCCTCAATGTCACACATCAAGATGTGTGAGCCATGCACATACGTAGTAGCGTAACAGTGCCCGCCACATAGCTCCTCTAATGTCTCCCCATGAGACAGCACCGGTTCTAAGTCATTGAAAACTCCCAACATAGGGAGCCCAGTCAAGAAGTATACATCCACTAGCATGTTCTCAATACGCTGGCCTTGGAAGAGGAAGGCCTCCTCCCCAATATCCTAAAATATTACCAATGTTTGCAGCAACAAACGCAAGCTCTTTATGAGGGGTATCCACATGAACTTCAGTAAACCACAACTGGCCAGTGTACTACACACATTCCTGTCCCTCAATGCTGCCTCCTGGAGGTCTTTACAGTCTCTCTCCCACCACTTCATCTCATCCATCCTGCACAAGCAAAACACAGATGTCAGCCACTACTCTCATAAAAAAATGTCACCCAGGGGCCAAGTCGTACATGTTTGGCCAAAAAGAGCGACTAGGTCACTCAAAAATGTCTCACAGGTGCGACCAGGTCACTCTTTTTCCCTCAAAAAGTGTGACTTGGCTCCATGAAACACCAATAGGCTCATGGAGGACCTTCGCGTGACCAAATTCAAAATGTAAACGACCAAAAAGGAGAGATTTGGCAAGAGCTCTTACCTGGAAGTCGCAGAACTAGAAACCACGGGTCGAAACAGGAGAAATCAGAAAACTAAAATCTAGAGCCCACCTCTCCAAATATGCAGTGAAAAGTGATAATGACACTTCACAAAGTGGTCCCCACCCTTATATAGGCCCCATTTAACCTATTTTATCCTGTTCAACACAACAGTACCATACAGAGTCCATTTGAGACGTCGTTTGTGCCACTGGTTTCAAAATTATGCCCTCTATCTCCTTATGAGACCATCGCCTCATGTTTAATAAGTAATTTTTGGGACCAATTCCTAGAATTTACCTCGATTTATGAGCCACATCATGGTGATGCAAGTGTCATCAGACCTGTACTTGCATCACACTTGCCTACTGCCACTCATGCGAGTTCTCGGGCCACCGCCCATAAGGCACATCATTTTTGTTTTTAACACATAGCTGTCTACTCAGTCCACCACACCTTATGCGGATCTCCAGACCATTGTCCAGAAGACAGATCATTTCCTTTGTATGCATTTGGCATATGACTGCCTCTGGACTTGCGCTCATATCACATGTAGTCAAGTCCATCCACCACAACTCACACATGACTCTCCTAACCTCTGTTCGATAGCCACCTTGTTTTGCATGCCTTTGGTGCACCGACTTGTGCGCTTCTACCACGATCTATCCCATGCATGTATTGGTATGTTTAAGAGCCACCTACTCCATCCATACTGCATGGATGGACTTTGGACCACTATCCACTGTCCCGACATGGGGCACTTCCTATGCCACCGCGATCGGTTGACCATACTAGAGTTTCTTTTAAGATCTTTTCTGACTCCTAAAAGAATGAAAAGATGGCCGAGCGTAACTGCTTCCTTTCCTGCTCGTTAAAGTATAGAAAAGGGCATCTACATCATCTTGTTTATCTCCTTTTGCGGACTATGTAGACCATCAAATGGAGAGGACCACCTTGGAACATTCAAGCCAAGACCGTTCCCCTTTGCATACTTTTATGCTTTCTCGGGCAGAGGGGATGAACTTTACAAAAAAACACACCATGGGTTGTCGTTAAGATCTTTTCTAGCCTTCCCATCAAGAACAGATTGCCGAGCAAACTTGGTTTCATTCATGCTTGTAACAGTATCTAAATGGCCGTTCAGTCAGTATAAGTTTAGCCTTTTCTGACCCGATTGGACTACCAATGATAAATAAGTCTCTCATCCCCCACAGGATGGGCGAGCTCTCCTATGTATACTTTTATCCTTTTTTGGGCACAGGAGACTACCAATGAAAAAGATCCCCCATTGGAGACTTCTTCATGCTTTCAGACTCTCTAAAATTGAAATCACCATTGAGCATTTACTTTCTCAGGCTCGCCAAAAATCCACGAGATCGTACCACAATGGTGTCTCTAGACACCACCCCACATATAACAGTTTGGTAGCATTCCCACTTTGGGTCGCCTTTGTTCAGAGTACTCTGTAATGTTTCTTCCTTAGATCCCATCAGTACCAAAAGTATCTACCTCCCCCAAGTATTTCCCATCTGCAGTGACATTCCCAGTATTACAGCTATGATCCCATTTCCATGAGTCAGTTTCATTTGCTCCCTGGTCCACCTTGCCGTCATACTCTGAAAAAAGGAAGTTTGAGTCTACTACACTCCCTCTACCCATGTTCAACTCTTTCCCTCCCCCCCCCCCCATTCAGTGGGTCAATCCTCAGATTGTCTCACATATTTTGTTTATCTCCCTCGCGCTTCTGGTAAAGGAAACACCATTTCCTTGACTAGGGGCAGGTCTCCCTCTATCGACGACAACACACATATTCCAGAGGATAGACCTAGAGGTCCCTGTATCTTGGTTTCATTAACCTCATTGATGATTTGCTTGGGACACTTAAGAGGAGTCCTTAATGCCTCTCGGGATGGTTGTTTCTCACATGCTCGACTCCAACTACATCATCGTACCGTTGAGATTCATACAGGGTATTGGTCTGTGTAGTATTTGGTCGAAGACCCTGGATGTCACCTGACTCTAGCACATTGATGAGTCTATTTGAGGGACCTAAACATGTTTATGTCCCTTGTGATTTCTGGGTTGCATTAGAGACAGTGTTCAGAATCCCCAGTAGTGCTTCTATATATATTTATGATTGATGTAGCATACTTATACCACAAAGATTGTGACTCTCCATCATTGAGTCCATACAGCTATGTACTATTCCAGATCCAGCAGGATATCAGTCATGAAGATATAGCATTGCATGAGAATTCCATGGGTCCAATGTAGTATTTCTTCATATTAGTATTATATTCATCCTCTCATTGAGGCAACCACTATGTATCATCAGTTGTACATGATCGCCTCTTGTATTATAGAGCATAGATCACATTATTCTTTTGACATTGTTACGATCATGGGGATGCCCGCCTCTTCCATATACATGTCACACATTATTTGTATCTCACCCATTGAGGGAAACATATTAATACAAAAACCAAAAGCCACCATGCCCTAGCCCAGGAAGCACCACCTCTCTGCAGAAAATCCTATGATGTCCGTCGGCCATACGATGAGCTCCTGCCCTCACACATAAGGGGGAAATTTTGTTAACCCAAAAAATCCCTCACTCAGCTCTACATGGCCTACACCACCCAAGGACACCCATACACGACCCTCATTTGACCCCATTTGACCCCCACACCCCTCAAAAGGCTCAAAAATATGCAAAAGGGCTTAAAATCCCCTAAAAGGAGCCAAAATAGCTCTCATAGGGGCTCAGGAATCCAAAAAGGGGCTAAAACCCCTCAAAGGAGCCTAAAACCCCCAAAAGAGCTAAAGATTGAGTGAAAGGGGCTAAAATCCCAAAAAAGGGGGCCAAAGCCCTGACCAGGGGCTTAGAACCCTAAAAAAGCTATACATAGAGGGGTGGGGGTCACTCTCAAATCATTCCTTCCTTGCATACTGTTATGCTTCCCGAGTGAGTGCCTTGAGACCATTTTCCTCTCAAGCCATTCACCCTCCCTCTCATCCATCCTCCCAGTGAGCCATATCTCCCCCATTCTCAAAAGAGGTGCTTCTCCAAGCTAGGGCATGGTGGCTCATTTCCACCAAAAGAAGGTATAATTTCTATTTTATTTTGTTTATTTGAGTTTTTCTAACATATATTTAATTGAAGGTTTATGGCCTAACATGTTCTTGCAGGTATCCATTGTTGTATGCAAGGTCTTGAAGCTCAACCCATAACCTTGTGTGCAGAGGGGTTTCTTTGTTTCTATTTTGTTTTCATTTCTATTTCATTTTTCTTGCACAACCACCAGGAACCCTACCCTTCCGTCCTATAGACAGAAGACATCCATTCCTGCCCTGTAGTAAGGGAGAAATCCCTGCTACAATGCCCTTATAATAGATCCCATTAATTTCAGAGCACACCAAGGCCTACTGCACCTAAATTTCTTGTACCCAAAGAAGAGCCTAACATTCAAGTTGAACTTGTTACAATGGAAAAAGAATGGGATAAATTGGATGAAGATTGTAAAAGAAGTGTACCATTTGATCATTACTTTCTTGCTGCAAACAAACTCAAAAAGAAGGAATCTAATAAGTCTGTATACAAAAACAATGACTTAAATTGTGCCATTTGTAAAGTGCCACTCCCTACTTTTGATGGTTCCTCTCAAAGTTCTGCTAACACTTGGGTGCAAAAATTAGATGTGTATTTTTGGCTGAATCCAATGGTGGAAGAAGATGCCTTAAAAATGGCCATATTGCACTTGGAAGGAGATGCCAATGAATGGTGGTTCCATGGCTTGAAAAATTTGGGTCATGATCAGATTGACACATATGGAGAATTTATTGACAGGGTACTAGAGAGATTTGAGTAAAACGATCCTCAATTGTCTTTCAAAGAACTAGCACAATTGAAACAAGTTGGAACCCCGACTGATTAAATGATGTAATTTCAAAAATTATCAGTCAAGGTGGTTGATGTGTCTATGGGAAGGTTAGTATTGCTTTTCACTAAAGGTTTGGCTGAACCCTTGAAATATTTGGTCAAATCCCACAATCCCACTAGTACTACATTAAAAGATGCAATGAGCTTGACTAGAGATCTCCAAGATGTGCTTCCTAGAACAAGATTTCCTACCATGCCTAACTCCGAATTTGAAAAGAAACCTTGGCAAAAAGATGCACCTAATAAGAAGCCTTGGAAAAGAGATTCATCTGAAAATAATAAGATAGAAGGACTAAACAGAGATGAACTTTGAAGAAAAAAAATGTGCTTCACATGATTTCAACCATGGACACCGGCGCATAAATGTACTAAGGGAAAAGCTTAATACATAGAAGTATTTTCTGATAATGATGGGTATGAAGGGGTAATGGAGGAAGGAGGACACATTTAATATCAAGAATAGGCATATGAGACAGCGGTTGAAGAAAAAATACAAGAATAAACTCAACCTTCACTGGACAAAGCAAGAATGGAAATACTTTCAGTAGTGCCTCGCTATCACACTATTTGATGCAAGGGTGCGGTACTAGAACATAGAGCTTCAATTTTGGTAGATGCATGAGACACACATAACTTTATTGATGTAGATATGGTGGAAAAAAGGAAGATACAAATTGAACCATTCAATGGCTTCACAATTGTCATTCTTGGTCACAACACAATGTAGTGCAAAACATAGGTTCCAAAGCTGCAAGTCACCGTAGGTAACTATAATTTTGTTGATAGTTTTTATGTGGTTAATTTTGTTGATACTAATGTGGTTTTGGGAGTGAAATGGTTTTATTCTATAGGAGAACATACAGTAAACTACCGAATTATTGAAATGAAATTTCAATATTCGAAAGGTATACTAAGGGTTGTTCTAATGTCCCAAATTTGGCATTGGGTCACAATGGCCAAATCACATTTTCCATATTCATGAAAGTTGTCAAGTGGATGCTAAAAGTCAAATAATTGCCAAGGAGGAAAATCACTAGTTTTCTAGGTTGGGGGTGGAAGCTTTGATATTTGGAATAACGAGGATAATAAATGATGTTTAGACATTAGAAGGGGATAAATATTTAATAATGTATCTTATTAAATAAATACAATAGAAAATGGAAGTGGCAATAGATCATGAAGACACATGGAGATTATGGGGCCCACACTTGCTAGAATTCCTATGTTAAATGGTATTTTTCTCTTGCAAATTCGAATATATGGGAACCCTAATGTTTTTGGATGGATTATAAGGCTAATATAATTGTCCATATACTTCATAGGTCAAATTTGGGATGAATTGTAAATTACATGGGAGAGGAAGAGCCAAATGGGAGTGCTCCCATATTTCACACACCTGGGTCACGTGGCAGAAATCTTCAAGCCACTTGGTGTGTCCTTGGGGGCAAGTCTCGAGTCAAGGCTATCACCTTGTTCCTGACTCCTCCGTTAAAGTTCAATTCCTAATGAATCCAAGGGGGGTAGACCCTATTAAGTTACTAAGGCTAATTACTTAGTATGGTGATGTTAAACTGAATGAATTACTTAGGAGTTTGAAATTTAACCATAAACAACCATAGATGACAAGATACAAAAATGAGTGCACAAAAGCACAATGCTGAGACACTATATATATATAGCAAGGAAATAACCAGTGCCTTAAAATGGAGTCAAAATAAAATCAATGTACTTGCATGTGCTTGGAGTGAATGTTTTGCAATTGCCTCTTGGTATGTTTTAAGTTAATGTGAAATATGAGTTGATTAAAATTAGGCGAAGGGGTGGAGTCCAGATATACCCGAGAGTACTTGGAGTATGTCCAAAACTAAACCTTCACGGCTACCCACAAGGAATATGTGGGATGAATGGAGTCTCTAGGGATATTTTTCATAATGCACCCATCAGGGTGTGACAGAGATCGGCACCCCGAGTTCACTTTTCAGGAGTTCCCGCTTCCTTTGGGTATTTTGCCACCGTAATGGTTTGATCTAGGTGTTGGATTTTCACCTGATGGTTTGTCAATTTGGGAGAGTGAATCCTAATTATACTAGTCACTCAAGTGCTTTTGATATATCTTGACTGATCGGATGAACCGCAGCCAAGTGCAGAGCATACACACTGGAGTCCTGTCAATTTTAGTAAATTTTGAGATGGATGTTCTTGTTAAAAAGAAAACCCTCCAGGAACCTCTTTCAATCCAAATGGATCTCAATCAAAGAATCAAGGAAGGTTTAATTTTATTAAAACTGAAGAAACAATTGATGAAAAGAAAACCAAGATACACAATGCTGGTTCTCTAATTAGTCCTACCACGCATCTCTTTCCCCTTTTGGGTCAATCGAGAAGTCGTGGGGTAAGTATTAAATTAATTTGAAACCTTAGATATGGAATATGGAATTGATAATAAATCAAAGTATACTACCTTTCATATTAGAACTATGGTAGATTGCAAAAAAAAAAGAACGAAAAGCAAAAAAATGACACGGACGCAAATCCCCCCAGGGGGGATGGGGAATGGGCTCGAGAGAGCCTATTCAGAATTATTTTTATTACCAGAAGTTACAATATCTGAAAACTGATATGATTCCTCTTTATTTTTATACAGAATGAAACCAAGAGCTTACGAAGTGCAAAAATTAAAGATTTCAGTAAAAATGGGAGACCCTTGGGGGGATTTAGAAGGCCCAAAAGTCACTTTCGAACAACAGATCCTCCCCTTTTATTTTATACCTGATAAAAACCATCAATATTATTAGACTGAAATATTCCCAAAAGCACTCTGAAAGTACCTTTGGGTCAGCTTACTTTTAACCAAAAAAAGCTAAGTTAAAACTAGTTAAAAAAGGTAAATAGGGAACCAAGGAAAGCAAGATTTCCTTGGGATCTTGGCTTGCATTTTAGGCAGAAAATATGATGTGTGCTTATTGCTAGATTTATATTTTATAACATAAAACATAAATCTAATGCATGCAAGATACAAATTCTCTTTAAAATTCCATGCAAGAAGGACGATTTCCCTAAAGCTAGATCTAGAATGCTTATGAAAACTTTTAAGAACAAGATCTAGATTATGGGATTTGAGGAGATAGATGTATGTTAAATTTACTTTAATATAGTAGATATAAACAATATCAAAGTTGTGAACAAAATAACGGGTAAAAAAATTGATTTTGAAGGAGGAAAAGGAGAAGAGAAGCGCTTGTTGCTGAAGCAGATCTGCAATGGAAACTTGTTAGTGGAATACATAGGGGAAATGTATTCACAAAGATTTTGGATGTACAGTGGAGTCAAAATAGATCCATAGCTCATCCAATCCTTGCTACTTGAAAGCTAAACACACAATCCTGCATGAAATGTTATGAGATCTGGATATATATATGAAAAAGAGACAAGAATTACATGCAAATATATTTATTAAACATGTATAATCTAGATATTCTAATCATATATGCTATGAGATATAAGAAAAACAAGTAACCTTACTTGCCCAACTATACTCCTATTGATTCAGCTGAATCGTTCAAGCCAGACAGGGTTCAGATGCAGAATTTGAGAGAAAAGCTGACAACATCAATAGCCGTAACACAATGCTTAATCCACACATATGAGAGCATTACAACAGTTGGCCTCCAAAGCTTCTTTATTTCAACAATCAAAATATTACAACAGTACTACAATAGCAAGCCCTTCAATCCAACTCTAACTAGATTGGAAGAGGAGGCTTATGCTTGGATATATACAAAAACCAGGAGATCCAGCCCTGGGGGGCGCAAATCCCAAGGAGATAGACCACTGTAGCTGAAGGAGAGTCCATCAACGCTTGATCTGTGTCTAGCTGAGCCAGATCTGAGTCTCACTGAGTGCAACTGTCAATCGGGGGGCTGATCTGATTGACACCTCAACCTGTTGACTGAAGCATCCACCAAAACTCATCCAGATGATACCAAACATGTGGAGGAGAGAGGGAGGGCGAAATTCCCCATAAAGGATGCTGAAGTTAAACTCTGGATCTATCCAGATCACCTCCTTCAGTCAAGGATTTGTCAGCTCCAGTCAATCTGGTTCAGATCTGAATGATTTCAATCAAATTAGCTGAGAATCCACTGATCTAGGATTTTGGATTTGCTCCATTATTCATCAATTTACTAATTAAAATAATCAGTAAATGATTTTTTGGGGCTTTCTGACCTTAGTGATGGAAAATCACTCAAAACTAGGAAATAGTGGGTCCATGGGTTTACATGGTGCTCTTAGCTTGAAAATGAGCACCTACATGACTGAAACTGATTATTTGTCCCACTTTATTACAAAATCAAATTTTCCAATTAAACTATTAAAAAATAGCCTAAGTTTTGGAAAAATTAAATTTTAATAAAAAACACTGAAAAAACTAAAAATTTGAAAAAACCTAGGGGGACTTAGACATGTTCATATGACTTGACCATGATGTCTAGCATGTTTATACATTGAAACATAGACTCTAATAACATCAATAGGCATAAATGCCAAGCCAACCACCCCAACTTTGGAGGTATGGAGTGAAAAACTCAGAAATTATCAGTTGTTTATTCAACAACCAATAATAAGCAAGGGAAAAAACACCCTGGGCTGATCGGATTGACAAAGAAAGTCTAAGAGACTGAGTATTTTACAGACACTTTCATGCTAGAACATTTGTTACAATTCCCCCAGGGGTTATGAACATGTGATATAGCACAACAAGCACTTCCCAGAAGTACTTCCAAAGGTCTCCTGAAGTCTGAACAAGTTATCCTTGTCCGGTTCACCATGCTCACTTGATAAAAATCCACTAAGTACAACTTAGGTGGTAATATTTTGGCTCCAACTGTGGGACGTGTGCTAGATCTATTCATAGGGCAAGGAGAGGGTACGAGAACACCAGAATCTCTGGTTTATACACCCTGTAAAAACATATCAACTTGACAAGAAAACCTTAGTAGCACAAGCTTTACATAAAAAACCAAATGAACCATTAAGCTGATTTATTTAAACAAAATAAATGTAACTAACTAATGAAAACAATAAATGTTTGATTATAGCTAAGTACAAAACAAAAAATGCGGAAAGTAAATGCTCTTTTTCAAGGAGCTTATTTTCCTACTCTAAGCATGATATAAAAAGGGTTAAGTGTAATCAGAAATCCAATGTAAACACCTAAGAATTTTATTAACATAAAATTTTTTTCCTTGTCTTTGGTTACCAGCCGAAGTAAGGATACTTTATTTTGAAAATGCAAACCTGTGTGATGATCCGGAAAGGGCAGGATGGATGGGAAATCATAGGCATGAATAATGTCGTCAAACTTCCTCCCAAACTGGTAAGTGCTTGCACAGGCTGCTTCTTTCGATGACTAGACAGGGTTGATGTACAAATCGGAATGATGAGGCAGATTGACTACACCATTATACTGATCATCAAGGCTTACTGGATGATAATTCACTGTATAAGCCCCAAGCGTCTCCAAGTCATGAGGAAACTCTATATGTGAAGATGATAGTTGAGACTGATATTCTAATAACTGCATCACATCTGTCTTTTCACAACACTGGTTCTCCATGTCTTCATTATTGATACCTTTGTGTGGCTCTGCATGATATGACTCTGAATGATCATATAAGAGTTTTGAATGCTGCTTTTCCATACTAGGATTTTCCAAGGTCTCCATATCCATGCTTCCCTCTATGGAAGTATAGTAGATTGGACTTCCACAAATTTCTAAATAAACACTCCCCTTGATGGATATAGCATAGATAGGATTCTTAATAAGATATCCACAAAAATCCCAATAGTCATCACCATCATCTATGTTAGATGTGATGGATTCCCCATTGCTGATATCAAGTTCCGATATTAGGTTCTCTTTGTCTTCATTACTGATACTGATATATGGCTCAGACTAATCATGTGGATAAACTGCATGCTCCTTTTTCATATCAAATTTTCCCAAGGCCACATGGTCCATGTTCTCTCCTTTAGATATGCCATATATATAAAAATCAACAAAACCATCAAAAGTTTCTGGTTCATTATTTTCCTCTTTATTCATGTCATAGACCGGATTTTCGATGAATGTCCAGAAATCCTCATCAATATCTTTGTCAGGGATAAGGGAGTCTTCGTCACTTGTATCATGCTCCAAGCTATACTTGTCCTCATTTTCATACTCATCTTCTTCAAAGAAAAGGTCACAAGGCAGTAAACCTTCCAGAACGGTCATCATTATATGGAAAACACGTAGGAGTCCCATCATGTACATTACAGTTTTCATCATAAGTTTCACTATAAGATTTTGCAATGGTTTCATCCTTAGGTGTGTACTATTTATATGGTGACAAATGGTAGGCATGGACTACCATGTATATATGATCAGGCTCGCTTGAATTTGCTTCCTGATTACTAACCTTAGGAGGTCCATGTTCCATGACTTTATTTGCAACATAACAAGTGATTTCTTGGTGGAATTGTTCACAGGGTCTACACCATGGAATTACTTCTTCTACCATGTTAGCTGAGTCTAACTGGTTTGGAATCCTAGGCTCCTGCCGAGGAAATTTATTTTGACACATCTTATTTTGCTTGGGCTGAAGGTTCCTAGGTCCATTATTCTTTTCCATTATGATCAATCTATTATGAATGTGATTCAAGTGTGTAGAATGATTTTCCATAAGTTGGTTTTGACTAGTAACCAAGTCTTTTATCATGTCTGTTACCTTTTCCATGGGATCTTTAGAGGTCCCCTTGTCTTCTGATTCAATGGCTTTACCCTTGGTATCTTTTTTGTAGGAATTGTTTCCCCTAGTGTGACTTGGAATGTTGGACTTACCTAAAGACTGCATATTCTTTTCTATTTTCTCGGCCAATTCTTGAGCAGTTTTTAGATTGGCCGGCTCTTTGTCTCTTAACTGGTACCTTAAATAACTAGTGAAAGCTTCGATGTAAGATATGAGGATGGAAGCATCCATTGGCTTGATTTCATTAGGGAGGTATGCAACCACATGCTTAAACTTAGTATTAAATTCATCCATGGTTTCATTATCCATCTTCTTAATGTTATGAAGGGCAGCAAGCAGATGTCTTGGTTCTTTCTTTTCTCCCCATTTCTTCTTAAAACCCTCTACAAATTCATTAAGAGTTTTATATGAATCATCATCTAGGTCAAAGTACCATTCTTCAGCATCATCTTCTAAGGATAAAGCAAAGAGCATCATTTTGACATCGTCATGGTCATGGGAAACATCATTGCAATAACTGACTAGGTGCTTTTCAAACTTTCGAAGGTGAGACTTGGCAGTGATGGAATTATTGCCCTGAAATATGGGGAGATTCTTGATAGCATATTTTGGAATGGCATGGGGAGCACCTGCTATCTGAGAAAAATCAAGGGGTTTGAATAATTCTGTCATTTAATGAGATTGGTGAACATGACTCTCTACAAATATGTGATGGATATCTGAGAGGTATTGGCCTCCTAAATCTTCAAGGTTTCTACGAGAAGTATGCCTATTCAATCTTTCCCTAATAAACCTTTCGGGATCAGGGAGATGATTTAATAATTGATGGCGGTTTCTTTGGGTAGAAATTCTTGGAGGGATGTTAGATAGTGGAGTCACCAGATGGATCGAGTTTTAATTTTTATGTTTTTTAAAGACAAGATCAATCATTTTTTTTTTTTTTATAGTTATTTAGAAAAAAGTTAAGCTAAGTCGTACCCGAGAATAAAAAGATTTATCCCCAAGAGTGGCGCCAAAAAAGTGTTGCCACCTTTCACACACCTGGGTCACGTGGCAGAAATCTTCAAGCCACTCGGTGTGTCCTTGGGGGCAAGTCTCGAGTCAAGGCTGTCACCTTGTTCTTGACTCCTCCGTTTAGGCTCAACTCTTAACGAAGCCAAGGGGGGTAGACCCTATTAAGTTACTAAGGCTAATTACTTAGTATGATGATGTTAAACTGAATGAATTACTTAGGAGCTTGAAATTTAACCATAAACAACCATAGATGACAAGATACAAAAATGAGCGCACGAAAGCACAATGCTGAGACACAATATATATATATAGCAAGGAAATAACCAGTGCCTTAAAATGGAGTCAAAAGAAAATCAATGTACTTGCATGTGCTTGGAGTGAATGTTTTGCAATTTCCTCTTGATACGTTTTAAGTTAATGTGAAATATGAGTTGATTAAAATTAGGCAAAGGGGTGGACTCCAGATATACCCGAGAGTACTTGGAGTATGTCCAAAACTAAACCTTCACGGCTACCCACAAGGAATATGTGGGCTGAATGGAGTCTCTGGGGCTATTGTTCATAACGCACCCGTTAGGGTGTGACAGATATCAGCGCCCCGAGGTCACTTTTCAGGAGTTCCTGCTTCCTTTGGGTATTTTGCCACTGTAATGGTTTGATCTAGGTGTTGGATTTCACCTGATGGTTTGTCAATTTGGGAGAGTGAATCCTAATTATACTAGTCACTCAAGTGATTTTGATATAGCTTGACTGATCGAATGAACCGCATCCAAGTGCATATCATACACACCGGAGTCTTGTCAATTTTAGTAAATTTTGAGATGGATGTTCTTGTTAAAAAGAAAACCCTCCAAGAACCTCTTTCGATCCAAATGGATCTCAATCGGGGAATAAAGGAGGGGTTAATTTTATTAAAACTAAAGAAATAGTTGATGAAAAGAAAACTAATATACACAATGTTGGTTCTCTAAATAGTCCTACCATGCATCTCTTTCCCCTTTCGGGTCAATCGGGAAGTCGTGGGGTAAGTGTTAAATTACTTTGAAACCTTAGATATAGAATATGGAATTGATAATAAATCAAAGTATACTACCCTGTAGATTATAACTATGCTATATTGCAAAAAAAAAGAACGAAAAGCAAAAAAAAGACATGGACGCAAATCCCCCCAGGGGGGATGGGGAATGGGCTTGAAAGAGCCTATTCAGAATTATTTTTATTACTAGAGGTTACAATATCAGAAAATTGATATGATTCCTCTTGATTCTTATGTATAATGAAACCAAGAGACTACAAAGTGTAAAAATTAAAGATTTCAGTAAAAAAGGAAGACCCCTGGGGGGATTCAAAAGGCCCAAAAGTCACTTTCGAATAGCAGATTATCCTCTTTTCTATTATACCTGATAAAAACCAGCAAGCATATTAGACTGAAATATGCTCAAAATCACTCTGAAAGTACTTTTGGGTTAGCTTACTTTTAACCAAAAAAAGCTAAGTTAAAACTAGTTAAAAAAGGTAAAAAGGGAACCAAGGAAAGCAAGCTTTCCTTGGGATCTTGGATTGCCTTTTAGGAATCCAATATGATGTGCACTGATTTATATATTTATCTTTTATAACAGAAAACATAAATCTAATGCATGCAAGATACAAATTCTCTTTAAAATTCCATGCAAAAATGATGATTTCCCTAAAGCTAGATCTAGAATGCTTATGAAACCTTTTAAGAACAAGATCTAGATTATGGGATTTGAGGAGATATATCTATGTTAAATTTACTTTAAGATAGTATATCTAAACAATATCAAAGCTATGAACAACGTAACCAGGTAAAAAAAGTGATTTTGAAGGAGGATAAGGAGAAGAGAAGCGCTTGTTGCTGAAGCAGATCTGCAATGGAAACTTGTTAGTGGAATACATAGGGGCAATGTCTTCAAAAATATTTTGGATGTATAGTGGAGTCAAACTAGATCCATAACTCGTCCAATCCTTGCTACTTGAAAGCTAAACACACAATCTTGCACGAAACGCTATGAGATCTGGATATATATATGAAAAAGAGACAAGAATTACATGCAAATAAACTTATCAAACATGTATAATCTAGATCTTCTAATCATATATGCTATGATATATAAGAAAAACAAGTAACCTTACTTTCCAAATTATACTCCTATTGATTCAGCTAAATCGTTCAAGCCAAACAGGGTTCAGATGCAGAATTTGAGAGAAAAGCCGGCAATATCAATAGCCGTAAGACAATGATTAATCCAAACATATGAGAGCATTACACCATTTGGACTCCAAAGATTTTTTATTTCAACAATAAAAAGATTACAACAGTACTACAATAGCAAGCCCTTCAATCCAACTCTAACTAGCTTGGAAGAGGAGGCTTATGCTTGGATATATACAAAAACCAGGAGATCCAGCCCAGGGAGCACAAATTCCAAGGAGATAGACCACTGTAGCTGAAGGAGAGTCCATCAATGCTTGATCTATGTCTAGCTGAGCCAGATCTAAGTCTCACTGAGTGCAATTGTCAATCGAGGGGCTGATCTGACTGACACCTCAACCTGTTGACTGAAGCATCCACCAAAACTCATCTAGATGAGCCTAAACGTGTGGAGGAGAGAGGGAGGGTGAAATTCCCCATAAAGGATGCTGAAGTTCAACTCTGGATCTATCCAAATCACCTCCTTCACTCAAGGATTTGTCAGATCTAGTCAATCTGGTTTAGATCTGACTGATTTCAATCAAATCGGCTGAGAATCCACTGATCTAGGATTTTGGATTTACTCCATTATTCATCAATTTATTAATTAAAATAATCAATAAATGATTTTTTGGGGCTTTCTAACCCGAGTGATGGAAAATCACTCAAAACTAGGAAATAGTGGGTCCATGGGTTTACATGGTGCTCTTAGCTTGAAAATGAGCACCTACATGACTGAAACTGATTATTTGGCCCACCTTTATTACAAAATCATTTTTTCCAATTAAACTAGTAAAAAATAGCCCAAGTTTTGGAAAAATTAAATTTTAATAAAAAACACTGAAAAAACTAAAAATTTGAAAAATTGAAAAAACCTAGGGGGACTTAGACATGTTCATATGAATTGACCATGATGTCTAGCATGTTTATACATTGACACATAGACTCTAATAACCTCAGTAGGCCTAAATTCCAAGCCGACCACCCCAACTTTGGATTTATGGAGTGAAAAAATCAGAAATTATCAGTCGTTTATTCAACAACCAATAATAACCAAGGGAAAAAACACCATGGGCTGATCAGATTGACAAATAAAGTCTAAGAGACCGAGTCTTTTACAGACACTATCATGCTACAAAATTTATTACAATTCCCCCATGGGGTATGAACATGTGATATAGTACAACAAGCACTTCCCAAAAGTACTTCCAAAGGTCTCCCGAAGTCCGAACAAGTTATCCTTGTCCCGTTCACCAGGCTCACTTGATAAAAATCCATTAAGTACAACTTAGGTGGTAATAGGGAGTTTCATGGACACTTGGCTAGATTCCCCTTACATTTATGACATCTATGACACCAATGATGGAGATTCTATGACAGTTATGACACAAGTCAGATCTGAAGGCTGACATACTGACATAATGACATGTCAATATTGAATAGAGCATATTAGAGGTCGAAATTGGGAGTTGGAGAAGGCCAAGAGGCTCCTACTCAAATTTGGGAGAAGAGGGAAGGTGAAGAGAGAGGCCACATGGCATAGCATGAGCAACCACACCAATTCGACTTGGATTTGGTTTATGGATGGATTTGGAACCTTAGAAGACTAATAATGTTTATAAAATACAGGTATCAGCCATGATAAGAATCTTTTGTTCATTTGTGAAATTGTCATTTGTGAATTGTGAGAGTTAGTGGATGACTAGTTTTCTTGCTTAAGCCAATTTCGAGGGTGAAAGATTCCCATCCTAGTTGGTGTTTGGAAATTCCACTTAGGTATTTCATGGAGCTTTAGTGGAGTCTTATTTTTAGGTGTAATCTATAGGAAATAATGTGGATTCTTCTATTGCAGCACTCTCTCTCAACTATTTCCAGTTTTCACACCATATTCATGCCAATGGAGGGATTGCGCTTTGGGTGAGATATTGATCTCTTTGGGGAAGATTATAATGCTCATTATATTATGTTATTATTTATATGATCTTTATTTCATGTTTATAATTCTCTCATGTCGAAATACCCAAAAGAATTCATGTAAAAATGTTGAACAATGAAGAAATAGTGTCATTTCCCCACTATCTTGTTCTGAACCATTGTAATGCTGATGATTTAAAATTGGGAGAGAATTTAATTGTCAATTTATGATTGGAATCAGTTTAATATTCTCTATTATTCATTCTTATAAATTTTCAAGTCAAAATTCCCAAGAGTTGTATGTCAAAATGACTTTTAATGAGCAAACAATGACCATTTCCACTCCATTTTGATATATGCAATGGTAATGCTTATTATTTATAATGGAGGAATGTATATATGATAAATGTATGATGTATGGAATTTAATTAATGTGTATTTCAATTTTCATGTTCATTACTTAAGCATTGGAATCCATTTTACTCATTTTTATTGCATTGGGAGAAGATTTGGTGCATTTTCCCCATGGGTCGAAATTGTGACTTGGGAGTTGTTTTGGAAAGAGTCATAAAATCCTGTATAAAATGAACCATGATGCATATGAAACTTTGAAAATTTCCCTTACACATACCAAGCCTCTGTTTAGAAATTCAAGTGACTTTGGGATCATTTGTGAAGCCATTTCTGGCAAATGCCCAGGGGGAATTGGAGCCCCAATTTGCTAGTAAAGGCTCCTTATTTGAACAGAACATTAAACAAGTTTGCAGAAGTAATTGGGAGGTAAAAAAAAATACATGAGAATTATATTTAATTTATATTATCATTCATGTACCTCCAGATAAAATTTGGAAGCATTTGGGTCAATTTGGAGGTCTAGACATCAAAACTAGTCAAGAGCCAAAATTGTGAAAAAATTGGAAAATTGGGCATTTAAAAAAAAATTCAAAAAGGGGACATTACAGTGGTATCAGATCATGGTCTTGGAACCTATTTAAGTTATGGATGGTATAGATGAATAGAATAAATTCATTAAGCCGTGTGGTGATGATATGTCCAGGTAGGTTAATCAAGCATTCAAATTGGCACATAAAACTATTCATTGTGAAGACCTTAATGATTGGTTGAAAGAATTTATAAAAAATAATTCAAATAATAACTCATTAAGGAATAATAATCAATGCACAAGTATGGAGGATACCTAGGAGCTACAAATTTTTGTTGGCGATGAATAAGAAAAAGCATTACATGAAGAGGATCGAAATTCACTCCCAAATGACTTTGAAAAAGATGAGGAAACATCACATGAGAAGGAAGAAGAGTACCTTGAAACTATTGAATATAATTCTGAAACAAATTCTACTATGGACATGGACCAAAGAGCATCTACTGATGGATGCTTGAACTATGAAGGAGTACCTACTGATGGGCGATCACACCTCTATGTTGGTGACATAGAGATCAATTTTGAAAGTGTTGCTGCAAGCCAAACTTCCATTAAACCTGAAGATAAATACCTTGTAGCAGTTGAAGAAGAAAAAATATCAACTTCCCCATCACCACTTGAGCTTCATGAAGTTTGTCCAAGAAAGAAGGAAGAAGATGAGGATGTTAAATTGCAAGAGCCTCATTTTCTTGAAGGGTCCTTAAAGATGAATGAAAAGAAGATCCAAGAGGCCCTTAGCATACTCCATGACACTCAAGCGTTGGTATCAAATTCTTGTTGGGGAGCTACTTCCTTGGAGGAGCCATCCTTCCTTGAAGACATGGAGAAGATCCAAAGAGCAATGTGCAACATCAAAGGTAATTTCATGTCTTTGCTTTTTGATAGAAAAAATGTCATTGAGCTTAGTGAATGTTTGCATGAATCCTACTTGAAGAATAATGAATTTATTCATAAGGTCACAATTCAAAATGAGAAACTTTTTGAAAAGTTGCAAGACACTTGTTTTTCCTCCTATGCTTCAGATTGTCAAATGGTAGATTGTTTGGAGGATTCTCATGACATGGTGGATCATGAGAAATTTGGAAATTTGAATGTACTTGATGTATTTGAAGATGTGCTTGAAGAGATCCAAACACTTGATGTGGTTGAAGAGGAACTTTAATTGTCTCTTGATGAAGGGTATGCAATTTTTAAAGAAGAACATGATTCCTCTACATTGGAACCAATATATGACAAAGGTTTCACACTCTTGAAGGAGCTGCATAATTATACCCCTGTGGATCCTTCACATTATGGCAATTTTGCACTTAATGATCATTTGGGTGAGTTGGTTCTTTCTCCTACATCCTTCACTTCTAAATTTTGCAGTATTCATCCTAATGAAGCATGGGTGAAAGGTTTCTTTTTGATGGTGCCACATGAAGAGCATGGACATTCTATTTCTCCTTTTGATGATGTAACTATTAGAGAACCATATTATTTACATTTTCAGAAGAATCCTTGTTTACATTATGATTATAGACATTTACATGGGTGCACCTATGATGTTCACTTGAGTCACTTGGAGACTCATGATTTTCCTTGCTCCTTGCCTAGTCTATTTGATGTTGGAGGAACTTCATCACACACTTGGGTGAAGAGATATGTGATTGAATAACATTCTTATTGGAAGAAAAATCCTCTGTTATTTCATGATGATATACATATTCATGGGTGTATTGATGAGACTTCTTTGATCCACTTGAAGTCTTCATGTTTTCTTTGCTCATTATTTGGTTCAGATTTTGCTGGAGATTCTTCATTCACTCCTTGGATGAAAGAACACATGGATGATTATATTGATGCACATTATATATCTTTGGAGTAGAATAGTGGGACATGGGATCCTCACCTATGTCATTGTAGCAGATTTGATTGGTCACTTGAATCTTGTATGCACTTGGCAAATGGTAGTCTACTCATTAGGAGGTATAAGCACTTTCATGATTTATTGGTGAGGTACCTCCTTGATGTACATTCTTATTATGTTATTATATACTTTGATGATATATATTATGCACTCATGATGTTTGGAAGAATTAATACAAGAAAATGGGATCAAGGAATTCTCTTTTCAAATGTTATGGGTTGGAGAGCACTCTTAATTATTCAAGTGCAATGCAAACAATGGGACCCTCGTATAGTTTTTAGTTCGATTGATTTCAAATTATCTGGGAAACAAGCAGTATGGGATATGGATTCCCCACTTAATAAGGTGATGTTAATCAGAGTAATGTAGGAACAATCATGGTGGCTTCTCTCTGAAATATTCATGGAATCTCAAAGACTCAAAGTGGGTAGCTTAGTGGCAACTTCAAAGAATCATACAGAAAGCAGGTTTTTCAACAACCATGTTTGGAATTGCTTGAGGACAAGAAATATTGGGAAGGGAGTATTTGTAATGTCCCAAATTTGGGCATTGGGTCACAATGGCCAAATCACATTTTCCATATTCATGAAAGTTGTCAAATGGATGCTAAAAGTCAAATAACTGCCAAGGAGGAAAATCACTAGTTTCCTAGGTTGGGGGTGGAAGCTTTGATATTTGGAATAAGGGGGATAATAAATGATGTTTAGAAATTAGAAGGGGATAAATATTTAATAATTTATCTTATTAAATAAATACAAGATAAAATGGAAGTGGAAATAGAGCATGAAGACACATGGAGACTATGGGGCCCACACTAGCTAGAATTCCTATGTTAAATGGTATCTTTCTCTTGCAAATTCAAATATATGGGAAGCATAATGTTTTTGGATGGATTATAAGGCTAATATACTTTTCCATATAATTAATAGGTCAAATTTGGGATGAATTGTAAATTAAATGGGAGAGGAAGAGACAAATGGGAGTTTCATGGACACTTGGCTAGATTCCCCTTACATTTATGACATCTATGACACCAATGATGGAGATTCTATGACAGTTATGACACAAGTCAGATCTGAAGGCTGAAATACTGACATAATGACATGTCAGGACTGAATAGAGGATCTTATAGGTCTAAATTGGGAGTTGGAGAAGGCCAAGAGGCTCCCACTCAAATTTGGGAGAAGAGGGAAGGTGAAGAGAGAGGCCACATGGCATAGCATGAGCAACCACACCAATTTGACTTGGATTTGGTTTATGGATGGATTTGGAACCTTAGAAGACTAATAATTTTTATAAAATACAGGGATCAGCCATGAGAATAAGCTTTTGCTCATTTGTGAAATTGTCATTTGTGAATTGTGAGAGCTAGTGGATGACTAGTTTTCTTGCTTAAGCCAATTTCAAGGGTGAAAGATTCCCATCCTAGTTGGTGTTTGGAAAGGACACTCAGGTATTTCATGGAGATTTAATGGAGTCTTATTTTTATGTGTAATATATAGGAAATAATGTGTATTCTTCTATTGCATCACTCTCTCTCAACTATTTCCAGTTTCACACCATATTCATGCCAATGGAGGGATTGCACTTTGGGTGAGCTATTGATCTCTTTGGGGAAGATTATAATTCTAATTATATTATGTTATGATGTATATTATATGTATTTAATTTTTATAATACTCTCATTTCTAAATACCCAAAATAATTCATCTAAAAATGTTGAACAATGAAGAAATAGTGTCATTTCCCCACTATCTTGTTGTGAACCATTGTAATGCTGATGATTTAAAATTGGGAGAACAGTTAATTTTAAATTTATGATTGGAATCAGTTAAATATTCTATATTGTTCATTCTCAAAAGTTTCAAGTCTAAATTCCCAAGATTTGTATGTCAAAATGACTTTTAATGATCAAACAATGACCATTTCCACTCCATTTTGATATATGCAATGGTAATGCTTATTTTTTCAAATCGAGGAATGTATCTCTGATAAATGTATGATGGATGGACTTTAATTAATGTTTATTTCAAGTTTAATGTTCAGTAATTAAGCATTGGAATCCATTTTACTCATTTTTTTTGCATTGGGAGAAGATTTGGTTCATTTTCCCCAAGGGTCGAAATTGCGACTTGGGAGTTGTTTTGGAAAGCGTCATAACAGATTGTATAAACTGAACCATGATGCATATGAAAATTTGAAAAGGTCCCTTACACATAAAAATCCTCTATTCATAAATTAAAGTTACTTTGGGATCATTTGTGAAGCCATTTTCGACAATTGCCCAGGGGGAATTGGAGCCCCAATTTGCTAGTAAAGAATCCTACTTTGAACAGAACATTAAACAAGTTTACAGAAGTAATTGGGATGTCAAAAAACATAAATCAGAATTATATTTAATTTATATTATCATTCATGTACCTACAGAGAAAATTTGGAAGCATCTGGGTCAATTTGGAGGTCTAGACATCAAAACTAGTCAAGAGCCAAAATTGTGAAAAAATTGGAAAATTGGGCATTTTAAAAAAATTCCAAAAAGGGGACATTACAGTTGTAAGAGGGAAGCACACTTACCCAAACCAAGAAATAAATTACAATAGTATGAGATCTATATTGAGGCATGTGGATATAGAATGGGCTGATGAATGTCATATCACATCTCCCAAGACAAACATAAAGGTTGTTGGTGAGTTGGTTCTTTCTCCTACATCCTACACTTCGAAACTTTGCAGAATTCATCCAAATGAAGTATGGGTGAAATATTTTTTTTTATGGTGCCACATGAAGAGTATAAAATTTCTATTTCTCCTTTTGATGATGAAATGATTAGAGAGCCATCTTATTTACATTTGCAGTAGCATCCCTTGTCACATTATTATGATACACATCCACATGGATGCATCTATGGTATTCCCTTGAGTCACTTGGAGACTCATGATTTTCATTACTCCTTGCCTAGTCCATTTGATGCTGGGGGGACTTCATCCCACACTTGGGTGAAGATACATATGATCGAAGAAAATTATTGTTGGTAGAAACATACTATGTCATTTCATGATGATATACATATTCATGAATGTATTGATGAGAATTATTTGAGACACTTGAAGTCTCTGTGGAAATTGAACCCAGGTGTTAGAACAATTACACTCACAAACATTGCCATTTACACATGCAAATTACACACAAAGGAGACTGAATATGGAGCAGAACACTAATCTGTATTGAATAAGTGTACAGTAGCCAAACTTGTGAAGTCATTGGCTGCCACAATAAATAATTACATGATATATTTGAATGCATTGGGATGCCATTCGAATTATTCAAAAGCAGGATTACTAAATCTAGTCAAATCCCCCATAGGTGCCCCCCATAGGTGCATAAAGTAGTTTCCAAATCTGCCTAGGAGCTCATGAATTGGAAAAATCAATTAGGCAAGCTAATAGGTGATGGAAGGACAACTCATACATGCTGTTATTAGGAGAAAAGAGAGGAGGATCATGAGGGAAAAAAACAAGTCAACTTCACCTAGTCATACTTTCCCAATTGCCTTAAAACTCAGTAAAAGCAGCAATAAAGAAAAAAAAGTAGATATGTGCTAGGGAGGTTTAGGAATAAAGTAGAATTGATTCCAAGAGGTTTCCCAAGCACTCCATGACTCATTTTTAGCAAGTTTGACCATCTAGGACATGTGGAGGACAACTTGCATAGAGTGGAATATGGAAACTAGACAAATAAGACAAAAATGGATTAATTAATGTCTAAGGTAGCTAACTATGGGTTGATTATTCTAACCCCCCTTAAGCCTGAATTATGAGTAAAATATCAGAAAATTATAGGGCCTAGCAACAAGGCTTAGTCACCCTTTACATACTGCATGTCCATTTAAACAAGGAAAGTGGCAAAAACCTAGTGGGAAAAATCCTCCCTTAAACA
The DNA here is from genome assembly GCA_001517045.1 of Pseudotsuga menziesii. NCBI lineage: Eukaryota > Viridiplantae > Streptophyta > Pinopsida > Pinales > Pinaceae > Pseudotsuga > Pseudotsuga menziesii. The sequence goes on from LPNX010654720.1 coordinate 345,060, forward strand.
TGGACAGTAAAACAAAATTTTAAAATCTTGTCATCAATCATGCTTCACATCATGATCAGCAATCCCCAACAGTGATTTGAGATTGCTGAAAGTATTCTCACAAAAAACTTTGGTGAAGATGTCTGCTACTTGTTTTGAAGATGAACAGAAGAGTAGGTGAATGGTGCCATCATGCACAAGCTGTCTGATGTAGTGCATATGGATCTCAATGTGTTTGGTTCTCTGTCTTTGAAATGGATCATTGTAGATTCGAATGGTACTTTTATTATCATAATAGATAGTAGTTGAGTATTATGATTCGAAGCCACAATCACCAAGTAACCCCTGCAACCATAAACATTGAGTTTTGCATTTACAACTCCTCTGTACTCTACTTCTGTAGATGAGAGTGCAATGGCACTCTGTTTCTTGCTTGACCATCTGATTGGTCATTCACTAAGCATGAAAACATATCCTAATGTTGAATTTGATCTATGTTTTCACTTGCCCAATCATAGTCAGTAAACTCAATCAAATCAAGATCAGATTTAGCTTTGTAGAAGATCCCATGAGTCCTTGTTCCCTGAACAAAGTTAAGGATCCTTTTGGCTACTCTCCAATGGATCTCATGAGACTGATCCATGTATATTGAATCCACACTTACTACATAAGAAATATCAGTTCAAGTATGTGTAAGGTACAACAAACACCCAATCAGTTTCCTATACAGTGTATTATTTACCATAGGAGAAGAACCTTCTTCTTCAAACTTAACTCCTGAAAGGAAGGGAGTCTTGCTTGGCTTGCAATATTTCATGTTGAACTTGTCCAGAAAATCCAAACCATACTTGGACTGATGTAATTTTATTCCATGTTTGGTTTGAGGAATATCGAGACCCAAGAATTGGCTCAATAACCCCAAATCAGTCATAGAAAATGCATGGTTCATTACATCCTTCAAGGAGGCAATTTCATCCTTTGAGCTTCCTGTAATGAGAAGGTCATCCACATATAAGAAAATAATCATAAAAGAACCATGAATCAGCTTAAAATAAACATTAGGATCATACTTGCATTGAACAAAACTCAATGATAACAGAAAGCCATCAATCTTGGCATACCAAGCCCTGGGGGCTTGCTTAAGCCCACACAGTGATTTCTTTAGCCTGTACACAAGAGATGGATTAGTAACAAATAATTGATGATGCTGCATGTAAATATATTCAGTAATATATCCATTCAGGAAAGCACACTTCACATCCATGTGATGTACCTCCCACTGCTTCGAAGCTGCAATGGCTAAGGCTAGCCTGATGGAGTCCATCTTTGCCACTGGTGCAAAGGTCTCATTGTAGTCTATACCATGTACCTGTGAATAGCCCTTGGATACCAATATTGCCTTATATTTCAAAGGTGAACCATCAGAAGCAAACTTAGTTTTGAAAACCCACTTACATTGAACTAGCTTCCTCCCTGGGGGAAGATCAGCCAGCTCCCAAGTGTTGTTCTTCTGGAGTGAGTTGAATTCTTCTTTCATGGCTATTTTCCATATTTGATCATGTGCTGCATCTTCATATGTCTATGGGTCTGATTCAACCATCATATAGCATTTCTCTTCAAACAAAGGGTCTTTCATACACAGGGCACTCTCAAACTGAGATCTAGTCCTTCTATAATCACTAGGATTTCTAGCTAGTTCCCCAGCTGCATGAATGGTCTTTTCTGCCCATTTTGGTATTGTAGGACTGTTAGGATCTGCAATTAAATCATAATTATTAGACATATCAGAATAAGAAAACTCATTTATCTCTTCACTTACATTCAGTGGTTATGGTGGTGAAGAAGACTCCCCATCTTCAACTGCTGCTAAAGGCTCTTCTTGGAACTGAAAAATCCTTTTAATGAAGGATTTTTTGTGCTCAAATTTATCAGCTTGTACCATTTTGAATATTTAGAGTACCCAAAAAATAGACATTCTTGGCTTTGGGGCTGCAAATCCTTCCTCTTTTCTTTTGGAATTCTAGCCCAAGCCCTTGAGCCAAAAATCCTGAAATGGGTCACATCTTCCTTGTGCCCACTCCATGCTTCAAAAGGACTCATACCATCAAGTTGTTTATGAGGCACCCTATTCTGGATATAGGCTGCACAGTTTATAGCTTCGGCCCAAAACTTTGGTGGAAAAGTCTTAGCCTCCATCATGCAGGTTGTCATCTCTTTCAGTGATCTGTTCTTCCTCTCAACAACACCATTTTGCTGTGGTGTGTAAGGGATAGAATGCTGCATATGAATACAAATTTATTGAATGAACTAAGACTTGACATACTCACCACCATTTTCATATCTGAGGACCTTGAGTTTCCTCCCAGACTGGTTTTCAACCAAATCCTTAAAGACTTTGAAGAGGCCAAAAAATTCAGACTTATGCTTCAGGAAGTAAACCCAGCAGTACCTGGAAAAGTAATCTATGAATGCCAATTAATATTTGGCCTGACTCATTGAAATATGAGGAAATGGGCCAGAAACATCACTGTGGATCAACTCAAGAGGTGCAGAGGTTCTCTCATGACTAGCTTTCTCATATTTATGTTCTGGGTGTTTTCCTAAGATGCAACCTTGACAGACTCCTTTGGAAAACTTAATCTTTGGTAACCCTATGACCATTTATTTTTCACTAATATCAGAAAGACACTTATAGTTACGATGGCCAAATATTTCATGCCAAAGCTTGCTTTCCCCATTAGCATGAATCAGAAGAGCAGAGGGGTTTGAGTAGGGTAGGAAATGTGAGAACATGTATACCTTTGAAGTGTGATTTGCAACTCCTTTTGCACTGACTTTACCACTTGAGATCTTTGTGATCTCAACTTCATTAGGGGAGAATATGACCTTCTTTGGAGACCCTGTGTGGGTCATCTGATACACTAAAAAGAGGTTAGAGGCAAGACTTGGAACATACAATACATTGCTGAACTTACCATGGTCAAGATCAATCCTCCCTTTGCCCATACTTTCAGTGAGAGAGTCATCTCCCAGTACTATTGGTGGACCTTTCGACATGTCAAGTGAGGGGAATACCTCCTTGGTTGAAACCATATGTCTTGAAGCTCCAGAATCAATGATGAAACTAGGTGAGCTTGATGTGCCAAAAACCAATGCATGAACTCTCTCTCTCTATATTATGAATTTCCCTTACTGCAGTATGCGCACTTGCTCATTTCTCCTTTGTTCTTATTCTTCTAGGGGTTCTTCTTAGAACCTTGGGGCTCCTCTAGAGAGTTGTTATTGTCTCTCTTTTGCTCAGGTGGCTTCTTATTTTTCTTCTTTCCTTTTGAATCCACCCTCAAATCTCCAGAAACTAGAGCTTGGTCTTTGGAAGGTTTGATGGTGCCCATCATCACCAGTTTATCTTGTTCTTATGTGAGAGATTCCATGAACTCTGCAAGTTTAGGCATCTTCTAGGATCAAGCTGTCAACTTGGTGGCATGGAAGGTCAAAACAAACACTGAATAGTCAGGGCCAAGCTTCAAGAGTATGTCCAAAACCAGTTGCTCGTCCTTCTTTTCAATTCCACACTATTTTAGTTGCAAAACAAGGGCTTTTAACTTGGAAAAGTAGAGTTGCTGGGATTTGAAGCTGCTGGGACTCAAGGAGATCAATTCATTCTTGATTTAATGTCCTCTCATCTCATCTATTTTACCAAAAATATTAACAATATTCTCCCATACTTCGTTTGGTGATGTCAATCCATCAAGATGGAAAAGGAGGTCTTTGGATATGCTCAGACACAAGAGACCATAGGCCTCATCCCTCCTGTTGTGCCATTTACTTTTCTTTGTAGCTACATTGGGCTCTGATTCTATTTCCATAGTCACTCTGTAGAGGCCTTTCGCTCTCAACAATATCTCCATCTCTACTTTCCATTCAAATAAATTAAATGGAGTCAAGATGATCTTCTGAGATTGATCCATAGCTCATAAATTATCCCTTCAGTCAGCAAAATGCTCCCAATCAATGATTTCAAACCTATAATAACAATATGGAAGGAGAGAAATTGATTTAAAAAGGCTCTGATACCATGTGGAAATTGAACCCAGGTCAATTACACTCACAAAAATTGTCAATTACACATACAAATTACACACAAAGGAGACTAAATATGGAGCAGAACACTAATCTGTATTGAATAAGTGTACAATAGCCAACCTTGTAAAGTCATAGGCTTCCACAATAAATTATTACATGAGATATTCGAATGCATTGGGATTCCATTTGAATTAGTCAAAAGTAGGCTTACTAAATCTAGTCAAATCCCCCATAGGTGCATAAAGCAGTTTCCAAATTTGCCTAGGAGCTCATGAATTGGGAAAATCAATTAGGAAAGATAATAGGTGATGGAAGGACAAATCATACATTCTTTTATTAGGAGAAAAGAGAGGAGGATGACGAGGGAAAAAAACAAGTCAACTTCACCTAGTCATACTTTCCCAATTGCCTTAAAACTCAGTAAAAGCAACAATAAAGCAGAAAAAGTAGATATGCACTAGGGAGGTTCAAGAATAAAGTAGAATTGATTCCAATAGGTTTCCCAAGCGCTCCATGACTCAGTTTTAGCAAGTTTGACCATCTAGGACATGTGGAGGACAACTTGCATAGAGTGGAATATGGAAACTAGACAAATAAGACAAAAATGGATTAATTAATGTCTAAGGTAGCTAACTATTGGTTGATTATTCTAACAGTCTCCATGTTTTATTTGCTTCTTATTTGGTTCAAATTTTGGTGGAAGTTCTTCATTCACTTCTTGGATGAAAGAACACATGGATGATCATATTGATGCACATTATATACTTTGGGAGAAACATTATGGGACATGGTATCCTCACCTATGTCATTATGGCAGATCTGATATACTACTTCATACTTGTGTGTATGGGCTACATGGTGATGTACTTACTTGGAGGATCATATGGGACCCTGGGATCATTTTTGGTTTCATTGGTTTCAATTGTGGGGGAAACAAGCAACATTGGAGATTTATTCATCACTTGGGAAGATGATTGTAATTAGAGTAGTGCAACATAAAAATATGAAATTGCTTGAGGACAAGAAATATTGGGTGGGGAGCACTGTAATGTCCCCATTTAAATAATTGCATAGCAGGACAAATCCATCACCCTACTAGTTCCTAGGTTGGATAGATAAATTTGGAATTTTAATAAGGGATCTAATAAATGATGTTGAGACATCAGAAGGGGATAAATATTCAATAATGTAGCTTATTAAATAAATACAAGTGAAAATTGAAGTGGCAATGGAGCATGGAGACACATGGAGACTATGAGGCCCACACAAGCTAGAAATTTTGTGCCACATGGCATCCCCATCTTGCAATTTCGAATCCATGGGAATTATAAAGGTTCTTGAATGAGTTATAAGGTTAATACACTTGGCCATATGCATCATAGGTCTAATTTTGTAGGAAATGTAACTTACATGGGAAATAAGGAGTCATTTTGGAGCTAGTGAGACACTTGGACTAGATTCCCTAGCTCTATGACAACAATGATGAAGATGTTATGAAACCTATGACAAAAATCAGATCTGAAGGATGAAATATGACATATAATACATGTTAGGTCTAAATAGAGCATCCAAGAGAGCTCTCATGCGAGTTGAGTAATCTCAATGGGATCCAAATCGAATTTGGGGAAGGTGGAAGGATAGGAAAGGGAGGACACATGGAAAATCATGAGCACACACCCAAATTCAAATTGGATTGATATTATGGATGGATTGGGAACCTTAGAAGGCTAATTATTTTTATGAAATATAGGAAGCAATCAAAATAATGGCTTTTGATCACCTCAGAAATTGTCATTTGTGAATTGTGAGAGCTAGTGGATGACTAGTTTTCTTGCCTTAACCAATTTCGAGGGTGAAAGATTCCCATCAAAGTTGGTGTTTGGAGAGGCCACTCAGGTATTTCATGGAGATTTAATTGAGTCTTATTTCCAGGTGTAAGCTACAGGGCAGCATGTGTATTCTTCTATTGCAACACTTTCTCTCAACCATTTCCAGTTTTCTTTGCATATTCATGCTCATGGAGAGATTGCGCCTTGGGTGAGCTCATGTAGTCTTTGGGAGAGATATTCCTGATATATTTATGATTTTAATAAGTTAAATATTATATGTTCCTAAATATCAGAAATTTTCAAGTCTAAATACCCAAGAGTTGTATGTCAAAATGGCTTTTAATGAGCAAACAATGACCATTTCCACTCTATTTTGATATATGCCATGGTAATGCTTATTATTTCAAATGCAGGAATGCATATCTGATAAATATATGATGAATGGAATAAAATTAATGTTTATTTCAAATATCATGTTTATTAACTAAGCATTGGAATCCATTTTACTCATTTTTATTGCATTGGGAGAGGATTTGGTGCATTTTCCCCAAGGGTTGAAATTGTGATTTGGGAGCTGTTTTGGAAAGAGGCATAAAAGCTTGTATAAACTGAACCATGATGCATATTAGAATTTAAAAATGATACTTACAAAACCATTCCTATATTCAGAAATTCAAGTGACTTTGAGACCATTTGAGAATCCATTTCTGGCCATTAGCCATTTCTAGACATCAAAACTAGTTAAGGTCGAAATTGGGGAAAAAGTGAAAAAAATGGTCATTTAATAAAATTTCAAAAAGGGACATTACAGGATTCCTTGAGAAATGATTTGATAGGATCTGATTCTCCATCATCTCTCTTTTCTTCCACCATGGGAGGTCATTTGGGGCAGCGAGAGTGATCAAGTGAAACTAGTTTGAGACCAAACTCTCTATATCCTGACCTCATCGGGGACATCAGCCGAGAAACAATCAAAGAGCAAATTGCTATGATACCACTGATACAGATTTATGTGTGAACAAAATGAAAGAACAAATACAAAATCATAATCACAAAATTTTTGCAAAGATAACAGAGATACAATAAATACATATTCTATTAAATGGCGGAAATATAACTGACTGTAATACAATAGCTAGTATGGTGGTAGCTATCTCTGAGAAGAGATGTGACTGCTACGCTCATCCATGCAAATATGAATACAAAATGAGGCCAAAGGGGCCTATTTATAATAATTATGCGGGTTTGAACCCTAAAATTCCAAAACATAACCCTAGAAGATGAACCGTCATAAAGCTTGCGTCCCCAAGGTGGTAAGTTGAACAGTCAACTTCCCGGGGTCATAACTTTTACATATGATATCTGATTTGGGAACTTGATAGCTCGTTGGAAATATCTATCTGATATTTAGAAATTTTGATTTTGTCCAAATGAAATCCAATGAATTTTATTTGGATTAACCTAATTTCCAAAAAAGCATCGTTTATGGACTCAAAACAGCTTTAGAAGTTTGGGACTCGAAAAACCATAGAAAAATAAATAGGAAATTGCCACAATGGACAAATATTTTGAGTCAGTGGAATAGGTGGATGGCCATCGATTTCCATTTGGATCAATCCTCCCTCCTTTGAAATTAATGTTATCCACTGCGTCAAATCCTGCATCATATCTCGAATTTGGTGTTGAGTTGATCTCTTGGTGCGACATTTGTTGAAGTGGAGAGGCCGCTTTTCTTTGGCATTCCAAGAGGGTTGTAATTGCTATGTTGATGATTTTTTTTGGGGGAGCATCTTGAATGCATGGAATTGTATTGTATAGGTACTTTGTGTTGGGCACTGTTTTTGGACCCTTTTTGCCTCTTATATAACCCTCATTTCCTTCATAAAACCTCTATTTTGAGTAGGAAGCTTTAAATTCCATCTATAAACCATGGTTAAAGAGGTATTATGTCATTTGCTTATTAATAAATTGAGTTTTGTAATTTTTTTAGGCATTTTAACTAGGATTTTTACTTAGACTACGGGATGTACTAACTTCCCGCATTTCCTCCAAGGTTGAGTAATTACAGGACAGCTAGGAGGGAAACGGAAGATCAAGAATGGATCCTTAATGTCCACAGATGGATGAACATCGAACAGTCAGATGAAGTGGCCTGTGCAGATGTCGAGTCAAACAGAGTCAAATGTGGCCACCCGTTCTGCATTCAACACAAAACAAGGGACAATCCTGATCTTGTGGAACTCCACGATCCTGAAGATGATCTCGATTAGCTCTAGCATTTAATTAGATGCAGTTTTATAGCAATTTCAGTTCGATTTAGAATTTGTATAAATCTATTGCAAGACAATGAAGTAGGGATCATGATTTTGAAGAGGAACGCACTTGTGCTTCCAATCTGCGTGGTATCTCTGTGTGAACAATTTTCTGGTGAATGAATAAAGAGTTTTAATTCTGTAAATATTTTCTTGTGCGTGGAGCAAGGCTTTGGAGGGCCCCCATCATTGAACTCTCGCACATTTGCATTGCCGGTGTAGTGATTTGATGAATGCAGCTATTTCCTTTTGATGCAAGTCTTTAAATCAAACCATTGGTATGTGTTTTCTGGCAATTTCTAGTTTATAAATCGCAGCATAGGTTCAGTTAATCTCTTCATTGATTCTATTTGATGCTCTGTTTCTTCCCTTTATGGTTCAAATTATAAATTCCATTGTGCTGCATACCACCAACAATTTTGGATAAACTCTGTTTTATTTAATGGTTAAGACTGAATGCGTTGAAGGTAAATCAAGATTTAATTCATTATATATTGCTGAGTATCCAATGGAGTAATGGTAAAGAACATTTACAGATTATGAAGAATGTCTTGTAAGAGAAATTAATTAGTGAATGTGTCTTCAGCGCTGGTAGAATTCTGTGATTTGAGCTTAGGTTTTAGATTTGTTATTGTTTTTTTTTACTTCAGTCTTTCATGTTTTCACAAATCAACTACTGTATGTTTAAAAAGAAACAATGAAATCACCCTTGTAAGAGGATTTTGTCTCAGTAAGCTGCAGTATTTTAGTTTCTGTCAGTAGATTCATTTCCAGTTAGCTAAATTCCAACTGAGTCCAGCTTCTCTGTCCTAAACTTGGATGTGTCTCGAAGTTCACAAACTCGGATTGATTTTAAATTAAATTTCTGATTCACACTGATAGAACAGAGCCCAACATTTTGGCGCCGTTTCCGGGGAGGCACTGTAGGAGCAGACTTAGGAACCTTATATTTTTGATAAAAACAAAAACTTTACATAAAAACACAGAGTAGGTTTTACTTTTATGTCAAGACTTAGAGACGAAAAAGGACGATTT
>LPNX010654721.1:0-100919 GCA_001517045.1 Pseudotsuga menziesii
TGCCTGTTAAGAAAAATGAAATTTGACATAGCTATGCAAATTTTCGATACATAAAAGTTATATATTCGGAAAGGTGCTTCAATTTTCTACATTTCATGTTGTTTACTCAATGCAAGATATTTTGCATAAGTATCTCAAAAAATCCAAGTAAGTTGAGGGATGCCTGATTTTTCAGGTTTCTATTGCATCTAACGCGCCAAAAAGGTCCATCATCTTCTTGCACTCACCCACTATTTACATTTATAAATTTCACACATCTCCACAATAAATTCAATTTTATTTTCTACACCTTTATTGAGAATTTGAGCTCTCTCCACAATAAATCTATGCTTAAGGGGGCAATTACAATGCCAATGAAACTAATTTAAATTTTACACCATTTACATTTAGAAATTTCACCTCAATCCATTGAAAATTAGATCTCTCTGAATAAATCCAAGTTTAAGGGAATGACAACAACACCAATGAAACTAATTTAATTTTTTACACCATTTACATCTAGAAATTTCACCTCAATCCACAATAAATACAATATTATTTTCTAGAACCAGAGTTTGACCTCTCTCCATAATAAATCTGAGTTTAAGGTAACAACAATTTTATCAAATCTAAGTTTAAGGTGACAACAATGATTATCATTTCCAACTCTCCCCTATAAACCAATTGGCAATCTGGTGCATTATTAATAACATGTTCAAACCTCAAAAAACATATACATTTGTGTAAGGGCAATATGGATGCACCTAAAGGTATAATGGTACACCAATTGGCAAACAAGTGCATTATTAATAACAAGTTCAAACCTCAAAAAAACATTTATGTCTATGTAAGAGCAATATAGATGCAGGAAAAGACAAATTTCTTCATCTTAAGAGATTTCTTTCCTTTAGATTTAATGCAGAAATATCTTTTGTCTTCTGCTATTTCATCATATGAAGCAGTATCACTCATGCTTATTCATGTTCCTGAACTTGCTGTTGTTCTTGCACCTGTTCTTGCACCTGCTGCTGCTGTGATGGTCAGAAAACATAAAAAGATATTTCTACATTAAATCTAACACCTTCTCCTGAAAACCAACTCAACTCTAAAATCCAAAAAATTCCATACAAGTTCCAAACTCTCCATTAAGCACTACTGCCATCTGTGAAAGCCTAAACAAAACCAATATAGACACACCCAAAAGTATCATGGTAGAATCTAACACATACCCTAATTCCTTAAAAAACCAATATAGACACACCCAAAAGTATCATGGTAGAATCTAACACATACCCTAATTCCTTAAAAAACAACGACCATTTTCACATTGTGACGTTCCTAAAACGAAATATTCCTTAAAAAACAACGACCATTTGCACATTGTGACGTTCCTAAAACGAAATATGCCTTCATAATTTTATTACCTGATGACTTCCCACCACATCCAAAGTGTGTGGACTTTGTTTTTAAGCGATCAGGCAATATGCGTGCTCCTCCACAGTATCACTTAAATAACGCAGCATGCATGTCATGACTGCCCAAGTAAGTGCAAAGTAAGCTGCCCGTCCTCCTTTTCTCTAACAAGAATTGAACTATAGAATCACATTCATTAGCCAATTCCTCCATGAATACAGCCACTAAGAAGACTATTTTCCATATCCAAAGACTGTTTTCCATATCCAAGCAGTTGCAGTCGCCATGGCGCGGAATATAAATCAACTGAACCTGAAGCAGATGAAGACGCTTGTCCTCATAATATCTTTGGCTCAAATAGCTCTATTCATGGGTCACCCTGCAATTTCTATTAGAAGATCAGTTACAATGGCTACCACACCCTGCAATTCTAATAATCCTCATGCTCCTATTTGCTCCAATGAATTCCAGGGAAATGCTGTGCAGTGCCTTTCCCAGTCCAAGTATTCTCTGTTCTTTTCTCTCTTTCTTATTTGAATATGTACTTAACAGAATCTGCTCTATAAGCTGAAATATGCATGGTTGGATTTTAAACATTTCATATTCATCTGTGTATATCTGACCGGATAGAGCTGTTGTTATTCCATTATCGGATTCAACTGTGTATATCTAACCAGATATAATAGTTGTTATTCCATTGTCAATTCAACGATGTATATCTCACCAGGTATAGCAGTTGTTATTCCATTGCGAGGATAAAAAAACTGTTTATTCCATTGTCAGTTTCAACGATGTATATCTGATATAGCAGTTGTTATTTCATTGTATATCTAACCAGATATAATAGTTTTTATTCCATTGTCAGGATATAGCAGTGTTTTTTTATATATATAACCAATATTTTCTATGTTATCTGCGTGCAGATCCAACCGAAAATTCCCCCACAGCGACAGCCTTCAATGTTCTACTTAGATATCATGGCTGTAGATAAACCAAGGTTACGGGAGGAATAAATTTTGTTGTAATTGATAGACTATTTAGTAGATATCAATATCAATAAAGGCGTCAGCTTCAGCTGCTCTGTCTGTTTCTTGCGTTTTTCGTTGTATATTTCTCGATACGCAGTTCTCGTTCTCGTTTGGGGCTCTGTCGAGTTCTTGTTTTTTATCGTTTGGGATAGTGTCATTTATGGTAATTTTCTTAAGTGAAGGCTTGCGGTTTGTGAAGATCCATTTAAACAAACAATTTTTTGTGGGAAGCATTGGTTTTTTGGGTTCAATGAACAGCTGAGTAATTTTGGGTTCGTCATGGAAAGTTTCATAGAAGATAGGGTTGAATTCTTTTATAAATCTCTAATTCATAGACCAGTAAAGATGATGGAGTTTGTTTACTTATTAATTAATTTATATATATAATATATGAGATGTGAATGGATTTCTCTCCCAATTCCTAACAATCTCCCACTTGGAAATTACTTACCATAAAGTTGTATACCCATGTTCCCTTTGCATCAAATAAGCTTGCTTACCGTCCTATGTTTTGATCTTAAATGGAACTTGGGATTCTTTGTGAAACGAATAACACTATGACTTTCACACTAGGCATGAGCTCTTGGTTGAAACCAATATTTTTAGACTAATGTATTTTTCCTTTGTAATATCCCTAATTTTGACCCTTGAAATGTATTAAATGGATTATGTAAACTAATGTAAATATGTTAGTATGGATTTCTAGCTAGGCATGTATAATATAAATATTCTTATATGGGCCATTTTGTTGGCTTGTCGTGATGACTCAAAAGCTATGTAAATATTATGTTGGAAAATAATAAAATGGTCCAATATGGTTGTGTAAAGAGCCCTAGAGGGGATATGATTCCACTAGAAGGAAAGAAGAAAGGGGGCCTATGGGAGATTAAATAATCTTTTCCAAGTGTCAACCTTAGAACTCATCCATTGTTTTCCATGTTCCTTAAATGAGCTGTACTTCCTTTGAATTATCAAATCCAATCATTTAATGCATGTGCGAGGTTGGTGGAGAAGTCTCGTCATGAAGTTATAGAAACATGGTAGGGATATATTTTTATGACAATTGTAAGAGTCCTTTGTTTTGTAACCAGTGTTAGCTGTCTTTTCACTAATCCCCTCATCTCCTTTGGGGTTTATCACTCATTTTCCATGCAAAATTCATATACTACATATCTTTCATGTTGCTTCTCCATAGACAATTACTAGACTATGAAATTAACTAGAAATTAAGATTTTGAAGAAGAAATTGGAGACATTAGACTTAAGAGGATGGTTATAGGTGAGAATATAGGATGAACAATATAGTAACATATACCCATAATGTTTTTTTTGCTCCTGGATGCTTGAGAAGCAATGAATTGATGTTACATGAGTTTTTCTAAAAGCACACAATAGGTTGTACTCTTTTTTCTCACATTGAAGAACATTGTAAGGGTTTGGTACTTTGAAGGCTATTGAGCAAAGAAAGAGCATTCCTTCCTTTTGTTGTGTGGGCCAATGGAAGAGAGTTCCATGGATGGGATGGATGAATGAGATGCTTGTAGTGCTCAATGGTGAGTATATTGGCTAGGAATGCTCAAGAAAATGGGTTTTGGCAGGTTGAGAGAGAAAATATCGTAGGTATTTCCTTTTCCATGGTGGCCTCAGAGACCAACTTGGAATTGGTATCAACAAGTGATTCCCTATAGTTGGGTGGAAAATTGCTCTTACACAACTAGTTGCTTGGATCTTATTCTATTAAGAGATAAAGTATCCATTGTTGTCTATGCTTATGCAATGCTTATATTTATTTCCTATGATAAATGTGTCTGTCTATACATGATGTGTGTGTATACAATTTATTTCCTTTGTGCTTTATATTCATGCACATGCCCATGCATCTGTTAGTTTATGTTTCCCATGGGTGGCTTAAATTAGTCCTAAAGTCGAATAATGTCCCATGGGGTGAAATTTAGAAACATGAAATTTGTACCTACCCTATCCATAGTTGGAATGATGGATGGGGATGCTACATGCTATTTGTCTTCATATTGCCTACCCTTAGAACTCATGTCATTAGACAACAATACTCCAACTTCACAGAGTATTACAAATTAAAATTATTAATCTTGCACATGATCTAGGAACTAAGATTAAATCTCATAAAGAAACCATGGAAGAAGAAACCATGACATAAAGAGACATTTTGAGTGTCATTTATAATAATAATTGTTATATATAATAATTATTGATAACATCAATATACCTTGGGAGAAGAAACCATGACATAAAGAGACATTTTGAATGTCATTTATAATAATAATTGTTGTTGACACCAATATGCTCAACATGAGGTAATGCAACATAAGGAGAGATTGGGATGCCATTTCATCAATCAACTTAAATAGTTTGATTTACAGGAATAAGATAAATAATTAATAATTTGATGCTTTTTTTGACAACTTTTTATGAGAAGTCAAATTGGATGAGAAGTCAAATTGGAGGTTTGTCATGGGAGTTTGACCATTTTTTTTTCTTTTGATGCACTTGCAAATATAAAGTTTAAAGACAACCTAAGTTAAATATTACATATGTTTTCAAGGATAGAAAACTATATATGATTTTTTTTCCAATAATTCTTTATGGGAGGTCAAATTGAAGGTTTGTAATGGGAATTCGAAAATATGTTTTTCTCTTGATGTAGTTGCAAATCTAAAGACAACATGATTTAAATGCTATAATATTTTCATGGATACTATATCTAGATATAAGATTATCCTTTTTACATACAAATTTAAGAGAAAAGTTAAAAATTGGCTTTTAAAACTATTCATAAGCATTATAAGTCTAAATATGTTAATTACTAACTATATGTAATAATTTATAACATTATATATATTTAAAATTCAAAATTCATCTCTTATTAGCATTATTCAAAGAACATTTAAAAGTGAAAGCACCTTTTAAAGAAAACTCTTTACTTCTTAACCAAACTAGTATTTTAAAGTTTAACATTTATGTTTTAAATTTGTACTTTAATCTTTTTTTTAAAGCATTCTCCAAAGAAAACTTTTTACTTCTTAATCAAACTAGTATGGTAAAGTTTAACATTTATATATTAAATATGCACTTTAATCTCATACAAATGGAAAGCCTTAAAAAGTTCAAAGTCTCTTCTAACTCTTTATCTCCACTTAAATAAAAAAATCCTGTCTACATAAACTCTTCATAAATATATAATACCCAGTAGACAATGGAATCAATTTCAATATGCAAAAAATAATAATTAATTTTGATGCTCATCTTTAACAATCATTACAATGTTTTTAAAATATAGATCCATTTGACTTATGAATAAGTCAACCTAATTGGCATATCATCATGAAGAATCATAATGTTTTTCAACACAATTATCTTTCTTAATGGTCACACCTACGAATTAATATTAAAGTTTAAGTTAATACTAACACAACCACAAGTAAAATGACCGATGAATGTTCATAGACATAATCAACCTCTTAATTTTGTGAATATAGCTGGTTATTAAACAAAAGCCAAAATATATTATTTTATATGCATTATTCATACCATATTGTTAGAATTAACATAAGTCAAAACATAGATTATTTAATAAACAAAAAAATAAAAAAACTAATATGAAAAAACAAAAACAAATTGTTACAATACATTTTTGCATAACAAAATATGACAACCATGAAATGAATTCTTTTTGTACACTTGTTACAGTTGGATTTATCTTATTAATCTGTTCAAATAAATTTAAAATCTAAAATAATATCTAAATACCTATAAACATAATTAAAATAATTTTATTTTAATGATTAAACTCCAAAGTAATTTTTGAATAAAACATTAAAGAGTCATTTTACAACGATGTACACTTTGTTGTTGACATTTCTCAAACAATTACAAAGGTACATAACCAACGGCCAAGTGAGAAATGTTATCCAAAAACAATTATGTGGATGTTCCTGTGCCAAAGTATCTCAAATGATTATGTCAATAGTTTTTATTTAAAAAACATTATACATTTTATATTTCTCATTATATCTTGCATCATATTTATGTAGGACAACGTATTTGGTATGATTATGATTATGTTTTTGTTTAAAATAATTATGTGGATGTTTCTATGTCAAAGTATCTCATAGGATTATGTCAATACTTTTTATTTTAAAAAACATTACACATTTTATATTTTCTACTAAGCATATTTATGTAAGCAATTTAATGATATGAAGATGAATGTGATGAATTTGAAGATTTGTATTTCTTTTAATATTAAATCTTTTAAAAAATGGTATTTTATAGATATAAATATAAATAAAAAATAACTATATTAAAATGTTTATAATATATAGTTTTAAAGTTTAAAACTAAGTTAAAAATAGTTATAAATTTAAAGGCAATTTTTTTGAAAATACATTATAATTACAGATGTTTAAAGCTTATATAGTTTAACTTAAAAATTGTACAAAGAAGAAAGCATTACATCTTAACACTTCCATTTAGGAGAGAGAAACACTACCCATAAAAGGCCAAAACAATATGGATTATACACCAACAAAAATCTAATACAATCATTGTGTAGCGCTGAACTAACATACCTCATAGCATGTAGAATTGGTATACATAACTGAATATATTAGCAATGGGAAATAAACTACCATGTCTAGAGGATATAGTGTTCCAAATTAGTTTGAGATAGACACCTATTCAAAACCTAGAAGTGAGTTAGGAAAAACTAAGAATGATGTAGGAATGGAGACTCTATCATCACTTAGGTTGTAGAATTCTTAGCCATTCTTACATTTTCTAATGAGAGTTTGCTAGCAATCAAATCCATGAAGCCCATGAGTCATCGATCTTAAACTTGTAATGGATCATTACTTAAGTACATCAAGAAAACAAAAATTTACCTAAAAAATTCAAAAACACATCAAGAAAATAATACATCAAAAACACTTAAAAAACATAGAAAAAAAAATAAACCTCAAAAAAATCAATACTTAATAGATCTAATTTAAAATGGATTTACAATGATATAAACTTTTAAAACCTTATAACAAAAACTAATTTTATGTTTTACACTATTTACATTTATAAATTTCACACATCTCCACAATAAATTCATTTTATTTTCTACATCTTTATTGAGAATTTGAGTTCTCTCCACAATAAATCTATGCTTAAGGGGGCAACTACAATACCAATGAAACCAATTTAAATTTTACACCATTTACATTTAGAAATTTCACCTCAATCCATTGAAAATTGGATCTCTTTGAGAATAAATCCAAGTTTAAGGGAATGACAACAACACCAATGAAACTAATTTAATTTTTTACACCATTTACATCTAGAAATTTCACCTCAATCCACAATAAATACATTATTATTTTCTAGAGCCAAAGTTTGACCTCTCTCCATAATAAATCTGAGTTTAAGGTAACAACAATTTTAATCAAATCTAAGTTTAAGGTGACAACAATGATTATCATTTCCAACTCTCCCCTATAAACCAATTGGCAATCTGGTGCATTATTAATAACATGTTCAAACCTCAAAAAACATATACATTTGTGTAAGGGCAATATGGATGCACCTAAAGGTATAATGGTACACCAATTGGCAATCTAGTGCATTATTAATAACAAGTTCAAACCTCAAAAAACATTTACGTCTATGTAAGAAGAATATAGATGCAGGAAAAGACAAGTCTCTTCATCTTTCTTCATCTTAAGAGATTTCCTTCTGTTAGATTTAATGCAGAAATATCTTTGTCTTCTACTATTTCATCATTGAGGCAGTATCACTCATGCTTGATTCCTGTTCCTGAACTTGCTGTTGTTCTTGCACCTGCTGCTGCTTAGATGATCAGAAAACATAAAAAGATATTTCTACATTAAATCTAACACCTTCTAACACCTTCTAACACCTTCTCCTGAAAACCAACTCAACTCTAAAATCCAAAAAATTCCATACAAGTTCCAAACTCTCCATTAACTACTACTTCCATCTGTGCAAGCCTAAACAAAATAAATATAGACACACCCAAAAGTATCATGGTAGAATCTAACACATACCCTAATTCCTTAAAAAACAACGACCATTTTCACATTGTGACGTTCCTAAAACGAAATATTCCTTAAAAAACAACGACCATTTGCACATTGTGACGTTCCTAAAACGAAATATGCCTTCATAATTTTATTACCTGATGACTTCCCACCACATCCAAAGTGTGTGGACTTTGTTTTTAAGCGATCAGGCAATATGCGTGCTCCTCCACAGTATCACTTAAATAACGCAGCATGCATGTCATGACTGCCCAAGTAAGTGCAAAGTAAGCTGCCCGTCCTCCTTTTCTCTAACAAAAATTGAACTATAGAATCACATTCATTAGCCAATTCCTCCATGAATACAGCCACTAAGAAGACTATTTTCCATATCCAAAGACTGTTTTCCATATCCAAGCAGTTGCAGTCGCCATGGCGCGGAATATAAATCAACTGAACCTGAAGCAGATGAAGACGCTTGTCCTTATAATATCTTTGGCTCAAATAGCTCTATTCATGGGTCACCCTGCAATTTCTATTAGAAGATCAGTTACAATGGCTACCACACCCTGCAATTCTAATCATCCTCATGCTCCTATTTGCTCCAATGAATTCCAGGAAAATGCTGTGCAGTGCCTCTCCCAGTCCAAGTATTCTCTGTTCTTTACTCTCTTTCTTTTTGAATATGCACTTAACAGAATCTGCTCTATAAGCTGAAATATGCATGGTTGGATTTTAAACATTTCATATTCATCTGTGTATATCTGACCGGATAGAGCAGTTGTTATTCCATTGTCGGATTCAACTGTGTATATCTAACCAGATATAATAGTTGTTATTCTATTGTCAATTCAACGATGTATATCTCACCAGATATAGCAGTTGTTATTCCATTGCGAGGATAAAAAAACTGTTTATTCCATTGTCAGTTTCAACGATGTATATCAGGTGATATAGCAGTTGTTATTCCATTGTATATCTAACCAGATATAATAGTTTTTATTCCATTGTCAGGATATAGCAGTGTTTTTTTATTATATATAACCAATATTTTCTATGTTATCTGCGTGCAGATCCAACCCAAAATCCCCCCACAGCGACAGCCTTCAATGTTCTACTTAGATATCATGGCTGTAGATAAACCATGACATATAACCAAGGTTACGGGAGGAATAAATTTTGTTGTAATTGATAGACTATTTAGTAAATATCAATATCAATAAAGGCGCCAGCTTCAGCTGCTCTGTCTGTTTCTTGCGTTTTTCGTTGTATATTTCTCGATACGCAATTCTCGTTCTCGTTTGGGACTGTGTCGAGTTCTTGTTTTTGATCGTTTGGGATAGTGACATTTATGGTAATTTTTTTAAGTGAAGGCTTGCGGTTTGTGAAGATCCACTTGAACAAACAATTTTTTGTGGGAAGCATTGGTTTTTTTGGGTTCAATGAACAGCTGAGTAATTTTGGGTTCGTCATGGAAAGTTTCATAGAAGATAGGGTTGAATTCTTTTATAAATCTCTAATTCAAAGATGATGGAGTTTGTTTACTTATTAATTAATTTATATATATAATATATGAGATGTGAATGGAATTCTCTCCCAATTCCTAACAATCTCCCACTTGGAACTCACTTACCATAAAGTTGTATACCCATGTTCCCTTTGCATTTGCATCAAATAAACTTGCTTACCGTCCTATGTTTTGATCTTAAATGGAACTTGGGATTCTTTGTGAAACGAATAACACTATATGACTTTCACACTAGACATGAGCTCTTGCTTGAAACCAATATCCTTAGACAAATGTTGTAGCATTAATGCATTTTTCCTTTGTACCATATTGGACAACCACTTTTTACCTCTTGTTCCTCCAAATGACATCTCCTTCCAACAAAGTAAAAATATAAGCACTAGTGGCTCTTTGCTTGTCCACATCACCACAAAAGTTAGAGTCTACAAACCCAACCCATGCACTTGAAGCTTGTTGCTTCCATTTCATGATAGCAAATAACTTAGTCCTTAATGTCTACTAGGCATCTTGATATTTTCTTGATCACTGTTTATATCTTGATATTTCCTTGACCATTGTTTAATGTTTCTTATCTTGATTGATCATAAACCCACTCATCATTTCCACTTCATCACTTAAGTTTGGAATTTTGGGCACTATTAGATACATAAACTATCCAACTAGACTTGCATATGGCAATGTTTCCATGTAATATCCCTAGTTTTGACCCTTGAAATGTATTAAATGGATTATGTAAACTAATGTAAATATGTTAGTATGGATTCCTAGCTAGGCATGTATAATATAAATATTTTTATATGGGCCATTTGGTTGGCTTGTCGTGATGACTCAAAAGCTATGTAAATATTATGTTGGAAAATAATAAAATGGTCCAATATGGTTGTGTAAAGAGCACTAGAGGGGATATAATTCCACTAGAAGGAAAGAAGAAAGGGGGCCTATGGGAGATTAAATCATCTTTTTCCAAGTGTCAACCTTAGAACTCATCCATTGTTTTCCATGTTCCTTAAATGAGCTACTTCCTTTGAATTATCAAATCCAATCATTTAATGCATGTGTGAGGTTGGTGGAGAAGTCTCGTCATGAGTAGGGATATATTTTTATGACAATTGTAAGAGTCCTTTGTTTTGTAACCAGAAGTGGTGTTAGCTGTCTTTTCACTAATCCCCTCATCTCCTTTGGGGTTTATCACTCATTTTCCATGCAAAATTCATATACTACATATCTTTCATGTTGCTTCTCCATAGACAATTACTAGACTATGAAATTAACTAGAAATTAAGATTTCGAAGAAGAAATTGCAGACATTAGACTTAAGAGGATGGTTATAGGTGAGAATATAGGATGAACAATATGGTAACATATACCCACAATGTTTTTTTTGCTCTTGGATGCTTGAGAAGCAATGAATTGATGTTACATGAGTTTTTCTAAAAGCACACAATAGGTTGTACTCTTTTTTCTCACACTGAAGAACATTGTAGGGTTTGGTACTTTGAAGGCTATTGAGCAGAGAAAGAGCATTCCTTCCTTTTGTTGTGTGGGCCAATGGAAGAGAGTTGCATGGATGGGATGGATGAATGAGATGCTTGTAGTGCTCAATGGTGAGTATATTGGCTAGGTATGCTCAAGAAAATGGGTTTTGGCAGGTTGAGAGAGAAAATCTTGTAGGTATTTCCTTTTCCATGGTGGCCTCAGAGACCAACTTTACATTGGTATCAACAAGTGATTCCCTATAGTTGGGTGGAAAATTGCTCTTACACAACTAGTTGCTTGGATCTTATTCTATTAAGAGATAAAGTATCCATTGTTGTCTATGTTTATGCAATGCTTATATTTATTTCCTATGATAAATGTGTCTGTCTATACATGATGTGTGTGTATACAATTTATTTCCATTGTGCTTTATATTCATGCACATGCCCATGCACCTGTTAGTTTATGTTTCCCAGGGGTGGCTTAAATTAGTCCTAAAGTCGAATAATGTCCCATGGGGTGAAATTTAGAAACATGAAATTCATACCTACCCCATCCATAGTTGGAATGATGGATGGGGATGCTACATGCTATTTGTGTTCTTATTTCCTACCCTTAGAACTCATGTCATTAGACAACAATACTCCAACTTCAGAGAGTATTAAAAATTAAAATGTTATACTTCTATCCACCCTCAATAGTTCAAGCATGCCTTCAACATACTTCCTTTGGCTAATCCACAACTTCTTACCTCAATATCCAAACAATAATGCAATGGACCAATGTCCTTCATGTCAAACTCATTTGATAATTTAGAATTGGTTTCCTTGACCAATTCTTTAGAATCACTAATCAAGATAATATCATTAACATATAACCCAAACACAATATCCCCCTAATATAGTATAACTCATAATCACTATGACTTAAAAAACAATATACCCTTAATACATATGACATTTACTGCAATCACCCCTTGACACACTATGACCCAGACAAGATATAACCTAAACACCTTATGATACTAGACACATTATGACTCCTTATTCACTAACTGTTTAACACACTATCCCCCCTAACCCCTACAAACCTGAACATAAAAACCCCTAAACACATTATCACCCTTGACACAATCACCCCCAAACACGCTAACCCATTAACACACATTGATAACTGACCACTATTAACCTGGATATAGTATACCCCATAACCCTTCACACAATCATCCCCTAACGTATTTTGACATTGAATACAATAAAACTATAATATACTATGACCCTTAGCCCTTATGAATCTTAATGAAGTCACCCTAAATACATTATGACCTTGAACATATTAAACCCATAATATAATATAATCCCTAATCACTATCATCCTTGGACATTATCTCCTCAATAATCCCTATGACCCTTGACATAATGCCTCCTGACACACTATGATTCCAAACACACTTTTACCCTGAATCACTTTGACTCTATTGTTGGGAATCTAATCCTTTGGGTTAGTATTTTCTCATATTGTTGTATTATTATTATTCATCCTTTTCATGAGAAAAGGAAATGACTAGTCATAGGGAAGAACAAGAGTCACCCGAGAGTCCAAGATGCCACTTGGAATATGATCCGGATTTATGTAGGAACGAAACAGAATACACAAATAACCATAGAAAAAAATATGCAGTGGAAATAACACTTCATTTCATTAATCAATAACTGAAACTTGTTTACATACGGAATGGAAATCAACTAGCTAGAGTGCTGGTAGCTTATCTCTGAGAATAGATGTGGCGGCTACATGCCTTTGAACTATGTGTTACAATGAGGCTCAAAGGAATATATATTATTGAGAAACAATGAAAACCCTACACATCCAAAAACCTAAACCTAGGAGGTGAAACGCCAAAATGTGGGCCCCGTTGGGTAACTTGGTACATCAATTTTTCGGGGTTGTAACTTTAGCATACTACCTCTATTTGACACGCATAATACATCGTTAGAAATATATGTTTAAGGATTACATCCATAAATGATAAATATTGAATCTGGAATAAATTCATTTTTTCCCCAACCATTCGATGCCGAAAAAACGTCGTTTAGGGCCTTAAAACGATTCCAGAAGTTTAGGACCTAAAAATTGCCAAAAATAGTAAATTGTGCTACAATTAAGGAAACTAGAAAACTGAAAGAAACAATGGTGGGGGTCCAAGTGGAATAGGTGGGTGGCCACCAATATCCTCCTGGATCGTTCCTCCCCCCTTAGGAAGCAATGTTCCCCATTGTGTTGAGTTCCTCCATGAGATGAGGAAACTTATGCTGAACTTGGTCCTTGGTGAGCCACTTTCCCTAGTGAAGGAGTTGGCATGCTTTGACAACTCGATATAGCTGGATCTTCTGCTGGCGGGTGTTCTTGATTTGTGTGTCCATAATCCGATCAGTTGTGGCTTGTTCCATGCAGTCGGGGTTTAAATCTGTTGGTGTGAGTTGTTCTGCCACGACTGATGTGTCCAGTAGAGGTGGAAAGTAGGGCCGAAGGTGGTCCACATTGAACATTGGGTGCAGACCAAGGAATGGTGGAATATTGAGCTTGAAGGCATTGTCCTCGACAGCCTTGGTGATGGTGTATGGCCCATATCGGAGCGGGCAAAGCTTGCTATGGGGTCCAGTGAGGAGGCGCTCCTTCTGCAAATGTAGCCACACTTTGTTGCCCACCTGGAAGTTGTGTTGCACCTAATGTTGATCATGTCGCTACTTGTACTTAGCATTGGATCTGTCCAATATGTCATGAACCTGTTGGCGAATGTGCTGAATGAAGTTGTTCGCCTTGGAAACTTCAGACTAGATATGAGCTAAATCATCTTGACTAGCTACAAATGGCATGGCTACATCAATGGGACATAGTGGCTAGAATCCCAAGCCCACCTTAAAGGGGCTGTAGTTGGTTGAGCTATGGAGGGCCTAGTTATAGCTGTGTTGTACATAGGGGAGGCTCTCATCCCATGTGCGTGGATGCTTTGAGTTGTACATGCACAAAATGTGTATGATCATCCTGTTGACGACTTCTGTCTGGCCATCAGTTTGGGGATGGAAAGATGTGGACTTAGTGAGCTTGGTGTCTAGCATTGACCATAGGCTAGACCAAAATGTACTAAGGAATTTGTTGTCTCGATCTGAGATTATAGACTGTGGGATCCCAAAGTGTACCCACACTCATTCAAAGAAGAGTTTAGCAGGGCCTGGTTATAGTTGTGTTGCACATAGGGGAGGCTCTCATCCCATGTACATGGATGCTTTGAGTTGTACATGCACAAAATGTGTACGATCATCCTGTTGACGACCTCTGTCTGGCCATCAGTCTAGGAATGGAAAGCTATGGACTTAGTGAGCTTGGTGTCTAGCATTGACCATAGGCTAGACCAGAATGTACTAAGGAATCTACTGTCCCGATATGAGATTATAGACTGTGGGATCCCCAAGTGTACCCACACTCGTTCAAAGAAGAGTTTAGAAGTGGCTTCTGCTATGATATTCTTCTTACAAGCTGCCATTATGGCCATCTTTGAGAATCTGTCAATGACCACAAACACATAGTCGTTTCCATGCTTAGTAGATGGAAGGATCGACATGTAATCCATGGAGATGGATTCCCAAGGTCAACTAGGGGTAGGCAACGGAGTATAGAGGCATTGCTTCTTGATGGATGGTTTGGCAATAGCACAGGCAGTGTAGGATCAGATGTAATTCTCGACGTCCTATCGAAGGTTTGGCCAACAGAAATACTTCTGCAGTACTGCCATTGTTTTCTCGACCCCGAAATTCCCAGCGAGCCGATTGTAGTGTGCTTCCCAAATCATCTTGGTACGCTCGCTTGAAGGAACACAAAGGTGTCCCATGTGACATAGTAGTACATCCTAAAGGTGAAATTTTGGAACTTGGTTTCCCTCCAAGAGTGTCTAGTATGTGTGGCTGAATTTTGGATCGCTCTTGTAGAGAAGCTGCCAATCAGAAGTCTCGTGCCCACAAGAGTTGAGCACGGTGGTTATCGCCATGATTGGTGGTCGGCTAAGGAAGTATGCAACATTATTGGTGCTTCCCTTCTTATACTTGATGTTCAAATTAAAGTGTTGTAGATATGTGGACCACTTCTAATGGTGATTGTTCTATAACTTCCCTTGTGTCTGTATGAACTACAGGGGTCGGTGGTCTGTGTGGATGATCGTTTCCTTCCCCAAAATGTATTGCTTCCATTATTGGCAAGCCTGTACAATGGAATACATCTCTTTGTCATAAGTGGGATATTTGCGGACTGTGTTGGACAGTGTCTCACTATGATATGCAACTGGATTCCCTTGTTGAGTAAGGACTGCCCCAATAGCATAGTCAGAAGCATCTGTCTCAATCTCAAATGGTTGTTGCAAGTCTAGTAATGTGAGCACTGGGCCACAGCAGAGGCGATGTTTCAATTCTGCAAATTCTTTCTATTGAGTTTTCGACCAAAAGAATCTTTCTTCTGCTCCTCCCTTGGTGACTTGACTCAAGGGCCAAGTGATATGAGAGAATCCCAACACGAACCTGCGATAGAAATTAGCAAGGCCTAGAAAGCTGCGAAGCTCTGTTAGAGTAGTCTGGGCTGGCCAATCCCGAATGAATTGGATCTTGGTTGGATCCACATGTACCCCACACTCATCAATAATGTAGACCAGATACTAAACTTGGGTCATGCCAAAAGTGCACTTGTCCAAATTGGCACACAACTTGTGCTACCGCAGTGTTTGGAGGACCTTTTGGATGTGGTGGAGGTGCTCTTCCCAAGTCTGGTTGAATATCAGGATGTCATCCAATTACACTACTACAAATGAGTTGGTGAATGGCTGTAAGATGTCCTGTATCAGTCTCATGAAGGTTGCAGGAGCATTTGTTAGCCCGAAAGGCATGCCCAACCATTTGAAAAGGACCTCCTTGGCTTTGAAGGAAGTCTTCCACACATTGGTTGGTTTGATCGATACCTGGTGATACCCAGTCTTTAAGTCGATCTTGCTAAAATATTTCTCCCCTTTAAGATGGTCCAGGAGGTCATCAATCCTTGGGATCAGGTACCTATTCCGGACAGTGATCTTGTTCAACGCCCAATAGTGAATACAGAGTCTCCAAGTCCCATCCTTCTTTTGTACCAACATGATCGGGCTCCCACAGGGCAATGAACTTGGCTAGATGTGACCCTTTTGCAGCAGCTCCTGAATTTGCCTCTTGATTTCATCATTCTCCAGAATAGAGCGTTGATAGATCGGTCCATTGGGAAGTGGCACACCTGGGGTTAGATCGATGGGCTGCTTGACCTGACAGTGGAGAGGCACCCCAGTGGGTGAGGTGAATATGTCCCGGTAATCCTACATGACCTTGTCCATTTTTTGTTTTCATGCAGAGGGGCCCTGTCTGGAGGTTATGGCCATGATTTTCTTCTTGCCTTGAGGGTAGATCATTAAGAAAACAAACTTCCCAGTTTTGGAAATGATCTTACTACATTGTTTTGCAGTAACCAAAGAGATAGCGACAGGAGGTGGTACCTATGGTATCCTGTACAAATTATTTCCCAACGTAATAATAACAGTGTGTTGCAGCTGCAACTGTTCTCCCCAGAGTTTTAAATTTTGGGGCCCCTCCTCATCATTTAGAATTGCGTTGGTTCCGTTTAATTCATAAATGTTTGGTCTTGTTCTGACTTTGGTTGATTCTAGAAATGAATTTGTGACTTGTTTTTAGAGAATGCTTGTGTTAATATTTCGTTGTGGGTCGCAGGATTGAATTTGGATTGCTAGTTGAAACTCGTCAGATCAATTGCCCTTCGAACGAACCATTGTCTCTGAGGTGAAACAGTTTGACCTTTGCTGATTTAAAGTTTTCTAAACACTTAAGTTTTCTTATGATCGGGCATCATTTTTATGTGAAATCGGAGGCTGATAGCCTTTTCCCGTCTGCCATTGCGGCTCCCAATCCGATTTGCCATCCGAAGTGGGAATTGCCCTGACTGCCGATGTGCATTAACTTTTTCGACATATGTCTGAAGCCTTCTCTCTTTCGCTGTTGCGGCTGGGAAAGCCTTTCACCTTTCGATGTCTAAACCTGTCCGAATTCCGATCTAAAGTTTCCCACCCGCGTCGCGTGTCTTCAGCCTCCCCTTCCGCCATTGCGGCTCTCAAAGTAATTGAGCTTCCGAAAGGGAAAGCCGTCTGATTTTTGATTCAAGGTTTTCCCACCCGCCGTCGAGTACTGTAGCTTTTCCTCTTCCGCCGTTGCGGCTGGTCAGAGCCTTTGACTTCCATCGTCAGTATCCTTCCGACTTCTACCGTGGTGCAACGGGTCGTTTTCTTGTGGAATAGTCGCTCAATCGGTCGAATCTGATGCTGTGTTTTGAAATGCCATTCCAATGAATGATGCTTGTCGATTGATTACAGGTTGGTTCGGGATATTGGTCAAACTACCGTGGTGTGGAGGAAGATGAACAGTTTGGTAGAAGCAAGGCTGAAACTAGCCGGATCGCAGGAAAAGGACAAAATGAACGGTGATAGAGGAGCAGCTCTGAAAATTTTGGTAGTTATTCAGCCAATCACGAGCATGCGAGATAGAGGAATATGAAGCGTTAAAGAACTGAAGGGTTAGGTGTTTGGGGGGCAGCCCAAGCGGTCTGCAGTTGTAGTTTAAATATTTGAAAATAGAACTGAGAAAGGGGCTTTTTCTCTCAGAAAATTTGTAAACTCTTTTGCTTGTAAGAGGAACTACTTCGTTTTACAGTCAGAAGGTGCAACTTTTACCTGCTGGAGAGAGCGAAATGTGGAATGTATCAATGCGACTAAATGAATAATGTTGAAGAGGAACTATTTCGTTTTCAGCTGTATTTCATTTACTGTGAGAGTATTTAACTTCTTGAACCTATGTTCTTGTTGAATGTTCTTCAGTATCTTTTGGGATGTTTTCCATTGTGAGTAATAAATGTTGTTCATAAAATAATCGGCTATTTGGTTGTTTAAATATCTATAATTGTTCGTGTGTCTTGAAAGAAGTGTCAGCTAACTATAACTCTTCATAATGCATGTACACAATGTATTACTCACTTACAAATGACAATCCTGCTCCCTAGGGATAGTTTAGGTAGTTAGTTTATTTTCTTGTTGTATGTGATTTAGATGCTAGTGAGTCTAAGACGAGAGGTAAGAACTTGCGCATCACATTGTGACCGCTCCTTGCATCTTATCGCCCTGCATGGTTAATTAGGCACTTGCATATCATACATTAAGTCGAAAATACCAAAAAATTACACGGTGGACCGGGCCGCAACCGGTAAAACCTTGTTCTGTTACTTTGACCTACGGTAGTCGGACCGCAAACCGGACGGATTCCCTACACCAAACAGTCAATGGGCTAGTTGGGAACGTTGATTGGGGAGAATCCCTTACTGTTGTCGCCTGTGAATTTTGGGGCCTCAACAGTTTTTGGTGCTAGAAGGAGGGCCACCAGTGTATGGTTGGCCGAGGAAACCTGTTTTCCCGAGAATATTCCACCGGTAACAGTTCTGAAAGCAGTGGGTTTCATAATCCAATTCCAGAAGAAAGAGAACATCTATATTATGTTGACAACAAAATTGTTAATGATCCGAGAAGACACACCAGGGCATATGTAAAGAAGATTGGAGGATTGCCAATCATCCCTGAACTGCCCAGAAGAGAGTATAAAAAGAAGGATCATCCTGAAGCAGAAGGCTCAATGTTGGTTGGAGACTGGGAAGAGCTGGTAGAAACAGCCTTACAGGAAGTTGTGCTACCTTTGAACCAAGAAGGCCCATAAACCCCTCACAGTTCTCCTCTTCACACTCCAGTTGGTTCACCTCCTCACTCTCCACCCAGACTCATGGCTGGCGTAAATGTAAACCAACCATCTAACCCACCAAATCCACCACCTGCATGGAGAGACAGATCACCCTTAAACCTGACCCCTCCGCTACATGATTTGCCTCAATCTTTTGAAAAGTTGTTGCCTAAATTCGACCCCAATGAGAAGATACTAGTAGATGATCATCTGCAAAGTTTTTACTTGGAAATAGAAGGATTGAGAGCTAGGGCGCATGAAGATGTAGTCTGCAGACTGTTCCCGCATACCCTTAAAGGAGCTGTGACATCATGGTACTTTGGGTTGCCTGCTAACTCTATCCCTGATTGGGATACCTTCGAAAGAATTTTTAGAAGTAAGTATGCAACTTAGAAAACTCATGCGGCTCTCATGAAAGGGTTGTGCGCATTGAAGAAAGAAAGAAAAGAAAAGGTGCACAATTTCACACAAAGGTTTGTAGCCTATCTCAAGAATTTCTCTGAAACAGATAGGCCTTCAGACAAAGTTCTGATTGAATATTATACTTCGGCTTTAGGCCCTGATCTAGCCATGTTTTCCAAAGGCAGGGCCAAGCCTACGTTGACGGAAACCTATGAAGAGGCTGAAGTAGTGGAAGCTGAAAGAGAGAGTATGGAAGAATATCTAGAGCAGTCAGGAGTAAAGGGTGTAGGAAGAAAAGCCTTATTGTTCACTAAGCCTAAGGAAGAAAAGTCGCCAGATTTGGAAAATATGGCCAAAATGATGCAGAAGCTTTCCAATAAAATCATAGATATGGAGAAAGAAAAGGAAGCACAAAAGTTTTATAAGCCATATTATAAGAAAAGAGAGGATAACCACCAGTCTCAACCTCCTCCTCACAATGCTGCATCCATGAATTTAACAGAGGTGGGCTTGGACAATTTCTGCACTTTCCACCAACAGCCACACTCTGAAAAGAATTGTCCTCAATGGATTAATTCGATGACGTTGGTCATGAATCAACTGTTAGATTCTAGATTAACAGAAGAGGGAGAAGAAGAAAGAAAAGAGACTTCTACGTCTACTTCCACTAAAGAACAGGAAGAAGAAACCATGGCTTTATGGAATTCTGTCTCGTTATTTGACGCTGAAGAAGAAAAGACTCAGGGGTACAAGGACGTTGTGGAAACCAACGTAGCCACAAGGAGCCAAGGGACGGTTAAAGAAGACAGTCTTATACTCCCAAAGGTTAAGAGGCTGCAGAGAAATCTTAAGAAGAGATTTCAAGACAAATCTTTGGCTGATAAAATTCTAGAGTTCACTATTACTAGCCAAAATATTAGATAGAATGATACAACGACCAAGCCAAATGAAGATAAGGAGAATGCTAATAGGCCTCATCCCACGGAACAACAGATGGATTATGACATTGTGGAGGATTTAAAGAAGATAAAGGCGAATGTTCCACTATTCGAGATGTGCAAAGTGCCGCAGCAAAAAGAAAGGCTGTTGAGAGCCCTTGAAGCATCAGAGGAGAAGACGCCCACTAACAATCAACCAGAAGAAGAAGAAGAGATTGGAGAGACAAGTAGTGGAGGTAAGTCCAAGCACAAGCATCCACCTTTCCTCCTTAGTTTTGAAATCTTTAACTATAATGTACATAATTGCTTGGTAGATTCAAGGGCAACTGTTAATGTCATGCCGATATCTGTCTGTAAAAGAATCAATGGGCAGCCTAAGCCATCCCCATGGAGAGTAGTTCAGTTGGACAGGACAGATGTGAAGGTAATTGGTGAGATGGAAGATGTCCTAGTCCGTATGGCTTCAAATGATAAAGTA
This sequence comes from Pseudotsuga menziesii, assembly GCA_001517045.1. NCBI lineage: Eukaryota > Viridiplantae > Streptophyta > Pinopsida > Pinales > Pinaceae > Pseudotsuga > Pseudotsuga menziesii. The sequence goes on from LPNX010654721.1 coordinate 21,158, forward strand.
TGCCAGGTCATTAATATCGTGGTGGCTGATATACCAGATGCGTACGGCCTTATCCTGAGAAGATATTGGTCGGCCAAACTTAATGGATATTTCGCTTCTGATTGGTCACATCTGTGGTTGCCATACAAAGGAAGCTCGAATCAGATTAAGATTTTAAGAGAGCCTCATATGAAATATAATGTCACTCAGCTGGATGAGGAGAATGTACTAGTGGATTCTGTCTTGGGAAACTATTTTATTGAGTTGGAACCAGGGAATTACCAAGCGGAAGAAGCCAGCAACACATCTGACACCCAGTCTGATCTCCTTCGATTCTCACAGGATGATGAGATTTACTGTAAAATAGTAGACTTAGCAGTAGGAGTAGATTCGTTTTCAGTAGTTAATGATTTTTGGACTTTATTTTTCGATGGCTCTAAGACATTAGAAGGGTCAGGGGCTGGCTGTGTCCTAATTGACCCACAGAATAATAAACATTTCCTTTCATGTAGATTATAGTTTGAGTGTACTAATAATACAGCTGAGTACGAAGCACTAGTGCAGGGACTAAAGAAGGCAATTGAATTAAAGGTAAGTAATCTAAAAGTTTTTGGGGATTCTGAAATTATTGTGAAACAAATCCAGAATCAGATACATTGTATTTCTCCTCACTTAAAGGCTTACCAGAACGAGGTATGGGATTTGCTGAAATATTTTAATGCATTTAACATTATTTCAATTCCAAGAATTAAAAACACAGCTGCTGATCTGTTGGCCACATCAGCTGCTAGACTCGTACCCACTAATAATCGATGTTCTATTGAACTACTTTTCAGGCCTTCCGTACCGGATATGATCACCAAATTGCGAGTGTTCGACGATGATCAGCAAATAATAGAATGCTTGACAAATGATGAGGTCTTTAAAGGGTCATTTATAGATGATGAGGAACATCAGGCCGAGATGAAATATGACAATTTTATTCCTAAAGGATTCAGAACGTTGGAAAAAATGTTCAATTTAAATGAAAAGTTTAGAAGACCATCCAACATAAAGACCCACAGCTCATCACTACAGTTCGAGCTGATAAATTTGGGGACTGAAACGGCTCCTAAGTTCGTGAATCTCGGCAAATGTTGTTTGCCAATAGAGAGAGACAAATTCATCAGTATATTTAAACAATATAAAGATGTTTTCGCATGGACATACGAAGACTTGAAAACGTATGACACCAGCATCATCAAGCATGTCGTTCCCATTAAAGCAGGTGTCAAGCCATATCAGCAACCTTTGAGAAAAATGCATCCGAAATTGGAACCACTGATTCAAAGTGAAGTGAAGAAGTTATTGGACGCAAGAATCATCTTCAAAGTCAGACACTCTGAGTGGGTATCAAATATGGTACCAGTAAGGAAAAAGTCTGAAGAAATCAGACTCTGCGTGGATTTCAGGAACTTAAACCGTGCATCAGATAAAGATAACTATCCTGTGCCACCCATGGAGCAGCTGCTACAGATGGTGTCAGGTTCTAAACTATTTTCATTATTAGATGGTTTCTCTGGCTACAATCAAGTATTAGTAGCCGAAGAAGACATACTAAATACAACGTTCAGAACTAAATGGGGAACCTTCGCCTATAGAAGGATTCCTTTTGGGCTGATTAATGCTGGAGCGACATTTCAGAGGGCTATGGACATAGCTTTCCACGGATTGGTTGGACGAAGTGTTGTAGTGTACCTTGACGACATTACAATATTCTCAAAGAAAAGAGAAGAACACGCATTTCACTTAAAGCAAATTTTCGAATGATGCCGAAAATATGGCATCTCCCTCAATCCTAAGAAATGTGTGTTCATGGTCATAGAAGGCAAGTTGCTGGGTCACATAGTTTCGAAGAAAGGAATCTCTATAGATCCAGAAAGAATCAAGGCCATTGAACAAATCCCCTTGCCCCACAATAAGAAAGGGATGCAGTCTTTTATGGGAACTATAAACTTCGTGCGAAGATTTGTCCCTGATTTTGCTCTGATTGTTAAGCCATTGCAGCAGATGGTGAAGCAAATTGCACATTTCAAGTGGACAGAGAGTGAAAAGAACGCTTTCAGCCAAATTAAGGCTGCTTTTGCACATGCACCCTCCCTGAAAAGCCCAAACTTTGATAAAGACTTTATTCTGTATACATTTGTATCCAATGATTCATTGGCAGCTGTGCTTATGCAAAAGGAGGATGGGGGGGATGAATTCCCAATAGCTTTCATGAGCACTAGTCTTTAAGAGGCTGAATTGAACTACCCAGCCATTGATAAGCAGGCCTATGTAGTATTTAAGGCAGTGAAGCAATTCAGGCCTTATATTTTGAAGAATCGAACCAAGGTAATAGTCCCCTACCCAGCTGTAAGATCCCTTCTCATTCAGAAAGAGTTAGGAGAAAGAAGGGGTAACTGGGTAACAGCTCTTCAAGAGTACGACCTTGAATTCAAACCAGCTTCTATAGTGAAAGGTCAAGGGTTGTGCAAACTGATGACTAAAAGTGGGAACTATGAAGAACAAGCCTGGGAGGACGAGGCTGAGTTACAGGTAATGGATGTATGTCCTTTATTCACAGCTCCCGAGTCTTGGTACATAGACCTCGTGCATTACCTGCAGGCAGGGCTATTACCAGAACATTGGAATTCCAAGCAAATAAGAGCGCCACGTCTTAAATCAGCATCTTATCAAATTGTTGAAGGGGTATTGTTCAAAAAGAATTATGACGGGGTTCTTCTGAGATGCCTAGAAAAGGAAGATGCGAAGAAAGTAGTGACAGAGTTGCATGACGAGCCTGCTGGGGGACATTATTCAGGAGACACTATAGCCCACAAAATCCTCAGGGCAAGTTATTATTGGGCTACACTCTTCAAAGATGCACATGCACATGTCAGAAGATGTGACATCTGCCAAAGGTGTGGTGGGAGACAACCTAAAGCAGCAGCACCCCTAAAGCCTGTGATGATCACAGAACCATTCGAGCAATGGGGGTTGGATATTATTGGATAAATAAAACCGAATTCTTCTCTCCAACACAAGTACATTCTGACCGCTACAGATTATTTCACTTGCTGGGTCGAAGCTATTCCACTGCGCAAGATAAATGAAGACGAAGTCATCAGCTTCTTACAAGACCACATCATGACCAGGTTTGGAGTTCCAGTTTCGTTAGTTTTTGATAATGCTAAATACTTTTCATCAATTAAATTAACTGCTTTTGCTCATGATAAAGGAATAAAATTGCATTATTCTACCAACTACTATCCACAAGGGAATGGCCTGGCTGAATCCTCTAACAAAAATCTGATTAGAATCCTAAAAAAGACTGTAATAGAAAACCAAAGGAGTTGGCACTCATCACTACCAAACGCCCTATGGGATGATAGAGTCACCCCCAAGTCTGCAATAGGAGTTTCACCTTATACCCTCATCTATGGTAAAGAAGCCATCCTTCCTCCCAATATCATGCTACCATCTTCCATACTAGCTCAAGAATCTAGGGGGTCGGATGATGAAGTTTTACAAATAAGAATATATAATCTTCTGAAAGTAGAAGAGGCTATGTCTAAAGCTAAAGAACGCTTTAAGCAACAATAAGAGTTAGTAAAGAGATGGTTTGACAGGCATAAAGCTGGAACAAAGGACTTTGAAGTATGGGACTTAGTCCTCAAATGGGATCACCCCATGATGAGAAAGGAAAGCACACTAAATTCCAGTAGTTGTGGATAGGCCCTTTCCAAATTGCAGCAAAGCTTGGCCCTTCTACTTACAAGTTACAGGATCTACAGGGGTGGGAGGAGAACCTACCGGTAAATGGTTTGGTTCTCAAGCCTTATTTTTCCTGACTTGTTTGATTTCTTCTGTCTTGTGTATAAATAATCCGTCTGGTAGTCTTTTGAGTCATGTTTTTCAGTTTGCTTTAGTTTGGTTTTTCTTGTTTTCAATAAAGGGGACGAACCTGCGGTTGCATGAGGAACATCAGAATTTTTGGGAGTGATAAACAATTTAGTGATTAGACTGTGGGTTGCTATTTATATTAAATATTTTATTCCAGCTTAGTCGTTTTCTTGAATAATTCCGTGTGCATTGAAGTCCTGCTTAATCCCTGTGTAATAAACCGGATTCAGAGAGTCTGGAACACTATGTTGGGGCTCCATCCACGTCACATTTAAATTGTTCTAAGGAGCGATAGGAGAAGACCCATGGAAAGGAGCAAGGTGAACATTATATTAAATACAAATGATCCCATGCCAAGAAACGAATTCCAAAAGGCAGATAAGAATCCAAGAATTCCTATGAAAAGCATCATACTTCAAAGTAGATGCTGAATCATAAGTACTAAATTGCCTAAAGATCCTCTCCGTCTGTGAGCTTAAATTTGAAGTACACCACTCACACAAAAGGACACTATGGGATAGAGGATCCTGAAGTAAAATTCAGTAAGAAAGGCATGTAAAGCAAACTCATATGAAAAAGGACAAAAGTCCAAAAGCACAAGAAAAGTGTTAGCATGGGAATGAGGAACAAATGAATATTTATGTTTACCATATGCTACAATCCTGTGGTGTCCAAAGCTATTAGCCACCTGAAGACAAAGGTAATAATGAAACTCATCCTATGGCCTCAGCATAGTGATCTAGACTTAACGATTTTGGTTTCCACTCTCCCTAATTGGACTGTCATCAATGAATTAAGGGTACACACTTCTGTCATTTGAGAAATCCATATTGCTGGAAGAATTCAATATGAGGCTTGTGTTGTTTAATAGCCTGTCACTCAAAGGTTAATCGCCTAGAGATCTAGGTTCACCAGGTAATCGCCAATTGTTGTAGCTGCAACTGTTCTCCCCAGATTTTTAAATTTTGGGGCCCCTCCTCATCATTTAGAATTGCGTTGGTTCCGTTTAATTCATAAATTTTTGGTCTCGTCCTGACTTTGGTTGATTCTGAAAATGAATTTGCGACTTGTTTTTAGAGAATACTTGTGTTAAGATTTTGTTGTGCTTCACGGGATTGAATTTGGATTGCTAGTTGAAACTCGTCAGATCAATTGCCCTTCAAATGGACCATTGTCTTTGAGGTGAAATAGTTTGACCTTTGTTGATTTAAAGTTTTCTAAACACTTAAGTTTTCTTATGATCGGGCGTCATTTTTATGTGAAATCGGAGGCTAATAGCCTTTTCCTGTCCGCCGTTGCGGCTCCCAATCCGATTTGCTATCCGAAGTGGGAATTTCCCCGACTGCCGATGTGCGTTAACTTTTTCGACATATGTCTGAAGCCTTCTCTCTTATGCCGTTGCGGTTGGGAAATCCTTTCACCTTTCGATGTCTAAACCTGGCCGACTTTCGATCTAAAGTTTTCCGCTCGCGTCGCGTGTGTTCAGCCTCCCCTTCCACCATTGCGGCTCTCGAAGTCATTGAGCTTTCGAAAGGGAAAGCCATCCGATTTCTGATTCAAGGTTTTCCCACCCGCCGTAGATTATTGTAGCTTTTCATCTTCTACCGTTGCGACTGGTTGGAGCCTTTGACTTCCGTCGTCAGTATCCTTCCGACTTTCTCCGTGGTGGAAAGGGTCGTTTTCTTGTGTTATAGTCACTCAATCGGTAGAATCTGATGCTGTGTTTTGAAATGCCATTCCAATGAATGATGCTTGTCGATTGATTGCATGTTGGTTTGGGAGATCGGTCAAACTACCGTGGCGTGGAGGAAGATGAAAAATTTGGTAGAAGCAAGGCTGAAACTAGCCGAATCGCAGGAAAAGGACAAAATGAACGGTGATAGAGGAGAAGCTCTGAAAATTCCGGCAGTTATTCAGCCAATCACGAGCATGCGAGATAGAGGAATATGAAGCGTTAAAGAATTGAAGGGTCAAGCGTTTGGGGGGCAGCCCAAGCGGTTTACAGTTGTAGTTTAAATATTTGAAAATAGAACTGAGAAAGGGGCTTTTTCCCCGAGAAAATTTGTAAACTCTTTTGCTTGTAAGAGGAACTAATTCATTTTACAGTCAGAAGGTGCAACTTTTGCCGACTGGAGAGAGCGAAATGTGGAATGTATCAATGCGACTAAATGAATAATGTTGAAGAGGAACTATTTCGTTTTCAGCTGTATTTCATTTACTGTGAGAGTATTTAACTTCTTGAACCTATGTTCTTGTTGAATGTTCTTCAGTATCTTTTGGGATGTTTTCCACTGTGAGTAATAAATGTTGTTCATAAAATAATCGGCTATCTGGTTGTTTAAATATCTGTAATTGTTCATGTGTCTTGAAAGAAGTGTCAGCTAACTATAACTCTTCATAATGCATGTACACAATGTATTACTCACTTACAAATGACAATCCTGCTCCCTAGGGATAGTTTAGGTAGTTAGTTTATTTTCTTGTTGTATGTGATTTAGATGCTAGTGAGTCTAAGACGAGAGGTAAGAACCTGCGCATCACATTGTGACCGCTCAGTTTATTTTCTTGTTGTATGTGATTTAGATGCTAGTGAGTCTAAGACGAGAGGTAAGAACCTGCGCATCACATTGTGACCGCTCCTTGCATCTTATCGCCCTGCATGGATAATTAGGCACTTGCATATCATACATTAAGTCGAAAATACCAAAAAATTACACGGTGGACCGGGCCGCAACCGGTAAAACCTTGTTCTGTTACTTTGACCTACGGTAGCCGGACCCCAAACCGGACGGATTCCCTACACCAAACCGTCAACGGGCTAGTTGGGAACGTTAATTGGGGAGAATCCCTTACTATTGTCGCCTGCGAATTTTGGGGCCTCAACACAGTGCGAGGCCAGGACTCATACACAACACATCGCTTCCATAAGTATGGTTGACCTAATAATACATCACAAACATCAAGAGGAGCAATATCACATAATACCTCATCGCTGAAGGGCTTGATGCTGTAGGGAAGGCGACACTGCTGGCTGATGTGGAGATCCCATCCTTGGTAAAGCCACCCGATGGTGTACGGATATGGGTGTGATGTGGTCAGAAAACCCAACCGCTTCATGACCTCTACTGAAATCAGGTTCTTTTGGCTCCCACTGTCGACAATGAACTGTGGTGGGGAACCTTTTACCCACATCTGGGAGTGGAACAGACGCTCCTCCTCCTCTGAATCTTCTGGTTCTTCCTTTTGGATATTCATGGTGTCAATGGTGGCGTTGGGATCTGCATCTATAATATTCTTCCCTCTGTCATTTCCCTTCTCGGGTTCTTATTCAGTGTCAGAGTATGCATCTGATTCAGAAGCCTTTATCTCGGCCACCAGTGACTGCTTGGCCTGACAATCACTTGTGTTGTGAGTGGGGCTCTTATGGAACTCACACCACTTTCCCACTTCCTTCTTCGGCTTTGCAGTGTTTCTCTTTGCTTGTGGCTTTGGAAAGTTTTCTTGAGTCTCCATGCCTTGACAGTGTCCTTGGTTTTGCGGTTTGGGGGCACCTTTCCCTTGCTTTTGATTCACAGATCCAAAGTCTCGATTTTTCTGTTTGAATTTTTGCTCAATTTTGGCAGCATACTGATATGCCGTACCAAGCGAAGAGATGTCGAGGAAATCCATTTCCTCCTGAATGTATCTGTGAAGAAAACTATGGTACTTCAAAACCAAATGTTTCTCTGAATCTTTGATATCCAACTTGGTGCGTAGGGTATGGAACAGATTCGTCAGCTCATACACATCTTGATCTCTTTGTTGCCACAGCATAGTCCATTGTATGTACTTGTCCTCATAGCTCCCCACCAGATAATATTGCCCCTTTATGGCATCTTGGAAAGAATTCCAAGTGGGTACGACTGAGAACAGAGAGGGTTCCTCCTCTTCCTTTCTCTAACAGTAGGTTTCCCACCAGTCCTTGACATGAGGGGTGGATTTGAGTAGAGAAAAAGTAATCTTTTCCCGATCGGAAAATTCATGAACTGAGAAATATCCTTCTAATAGGTTCAACCATCTATCTATGGTGTCTACATCTATTTGGCCATCAAATATGGGAATGTCAAAGTTTACTTGTACCTTAAAAGGGGTTGCGCCTCTAGAGTGGCTGCTAGATGCAGATGCCCTGCCATTGGGAAGTCGTTGAAGGACCTGGGTGAAGTTATCCATCATCGCATTCCTTTGTTTTTAAAGGGCCTCCTTGAGCAACATTTTGATAGGATCTTCTGTGCCCTCATCTTTCTTTTCATCCCCCATGGGTGGCCGTCGGGATTTGTGAGGTTGATCTTGCAAAGGTTCAACCAGATTGAGCCCTAACTCTTTATACCCTGCCCTTGTTGGGGTCAATTGATTTCCTTCAGCATGAATTTATCCCCAATCGAAAGTTGTAAATCCCGGATAGAAATTTTCAATGGGCTATCCAGCACCCAAATAGGAGATCGTATGCAAAATTTATGTCCCCGCGAAGTTGAATGTTCAACTCACCACCTTGGGGCTACAAACTTTATGATGGTTCATCTTCGAGGGTTATGTTTTGGAATTTTGGGGTTCTCTACCTCAGTCTTATTATAAAAAGGCCCCTTTGGCCTTATTTTGTATTCATCTTGACACAGATGAGTTTAGCAGCCACATCTCTTCTCAGGGATAGCTACCACCATTCTAGAAGTTGTATTACAGTCTGTTCTATTGCCGACATTTAATAAAATATGTGCTTACTGTATCTTTATTATCTTTGAAATATGGCTATGTTTATGATGTTATCTCTGTTATTTCATTTCGTTCTGACATAAATCTGGATCAATTGTATCAGAGCAATCTGCTATTTGATTGTTTCTCGGTGCATGTCCCCGACGAGGTCAGGGTATATAGAGTTTGGTCTCAAACTAGTTTCACTTGGGGAAATCACTCTCTCCACCCCAAACGACCTCCCATAGTGGAATAAAAGAGAGACGACGGAGCAAGGAATCCCTCGAGCGACAGACAAACGAGATGATGGATAGGTTCACCCAAATCCTTTTACAAATGCTGACAGCGACAAGTGCATCTTCAACAAGCAGTCGGTTCGGGGATGCAACTCCCTTCAAGGTACAAGCTAACTTTGATATTCCTTTATTTGAAGGCCAAATCGATGTTAATGCCCTAGACAAGAGGTTGAATGTTCTAGAAGGGTATTTCTCTATCCACAATTTTTTCAAAAGGGAAAATATCACCTTTGCGCTCCTTAAGGAAGTCTCCCATGTCCAAAATTGGTGGGGTACTTATTAGGAGAAAATATCATCAGACAAGTCTGGAATGCTTGAGACAAATCCCACTTGGGCCTCTTTCATTGACGTCATCAAGGAATAGTATTACCTTGTGGGAAACTATGATGGCCAATACACCAAATGGACAATTCTACATCAAGAGAGGGACCAGATGGTGTCAGAGTACACCAACAAATTTCATACCTTGCGCACAAATCATGGCATCAAGGACTCCGAGCGGAACCTGATACTGAAATATCACAATGGTCTACATCGGTACATCTGAATTGAGATGGACTTCCTCGACATCTCTTCACTTAGATCTGCCTATCCTTATGCTTTTAAAATTTAGGAGAAATTTCGACAAAAGAACAAGCGAGACTTTGGACCTGCAAACCCATCACAGAAGAAAGGAAAGGCAAACCCTATCCCACAAAAATAAGACAAGGAAAGGACAACCAGTCCTCTCCATAAGAAAAGAAAGGGAATGGAAAGACAAAGAAGGACACTGGGAAGTGTTGTGAGTTCCACAAAATACGTAGGCACAACACCGATGAATGTCGCTCAAAGCATTCATTGGTAGCCGAGATCAAATCTTCAAAATCATATCCCGATTCTGATTCAGAACCCAATTCCATAGCTGCAAACCATGGAAAGTACATCATTGATGCAGAACCCCTTGTCATTGTCGCTACCACATAGATTCAACCAAAGGATCTTGAAGAGTCAGAGGTAGAGGAGCACCTATTCCACTTGCAGATGTGGGTGAAGGGAATCCCACTACATTTTTTTGTTGACAATGATAGACAAAAGAACTTTATCTCAGTAGAAGTCATCAAGAGATTGGAGCTTTCGACAACACCACACCCACAACCCTACAACACTGGTTGGCTAATCCAAGGATGATGTATCCACATTACTCAACAATTCCTCCTACCCAGTGATCCAGGAGGATATTGGTGGCCACCCACCTATTCCACTTGGACCCCCACCATTGTTTCTTTGAGTTTTCCAGTTTCCTTAATTGTAGTACAATTTACTATTTTTGGCAGTTTTCGGGTCCTAAACTTCCGGAGCCGTTTTGAGGCCCTGAACGACATTTTTTCGGCATCAAATGGTTGGGAAAATACGAGTCCATTCTAGACTTGATATTTGTTGTTTATGGATGTAGTCCTTGAATACATATTTCTAACGATGTATCATGTGTGTCAACCGGAGGTAGTATGCCAAAGTTACAACCCCGGTAAATTGATGTACCAAATTACCCAACGGGGCCCACATTCTGGCATTTCACCTCCTAGGGTTAGGTTTTTGGATGTGTAGGGTTTCCATTGTTTCTCAATAATATATAGGCCTTCAAGCCTCATTGTAACACATATTTCAGAGGCATGTATCCGCCACATCTCTTCTCAGAGATAAGCTACCAGCACTCTAGCTAGTTTATTTCCATTCTGTATGTAAACAAGTTTTAGTTCTTTGATTAATGAAATGAAGTGTTATTTCTATTGCATCTTTGTTTCTATGGTTATTTGTGTATTCTATTGCATTCCTACATAAATACGAATCAGTGGTATCAGAGCAATCTGCTCTTTCTCGATCATTCTTTGCATGTCCCCAATGAGGGCGGGGTATAAAGAGTTAAGGCTCGATCTGGTTGAACCTTTGCAAGATCAGCCTCACAAATACTGATGGCCGCCCATGGTGGATGAAAAAAAAGACGAGGGTGCAGAAGATCCTATCAAAATGTTGCTCAAGGAGGCCCTTGAAAAACAAAGGAACGCGATGATGGATAACTTTGCCCAGATCCTTCAATGACTTCCCACTGGTGGCACATCTGCATCTAGCAGCCACTCTAGAAGTGAAACCCCTTTTAAGATACAAGTAAATTTTGACATTCCCATATTTGATGGCCGAATAGATGCAGACACCGTAGATAGATGGTTGAATCTATTAGAAGGATATTTCTTGGTTCATGACTTTTCTGACCGGGATAGATTACTTTTTCACTACTCAAAGCCTCCCCTCATGTCAAGGATTGGTGAGAAACCTACTGTGAGAGAAAGGATGAGGAAGAACTCTCTCTATTCTCGGCTGTAACCACTTGGATTTCTTTCCAAGATGCCATAAAGGGACAATATTATCTCGTGGGGAGCTATGAGGACAAGTACATACAGTGGACTACGCTGCGGCAACAAAGAGATCAAGATGTGCACGAACTAATGACTCTCTTCCATACCCTGTGCACCAAGTTGGGTATCAAAGATTTAGAGAAACATTTGTTGCTGAAGTACCACAGTTGTTTGCATAGATACGTTGAGGAGGAAATCGAGTTCCTTGACATCTCCTCGCTTGGTACGACATACCGGTATGCAGCCAAAATTGAGCAAAAATTCAAACAGAAAAAGCGAGACTTTGGATCTACGAATGAGAAGCAAGCAAAAGGTGCCCCCAAAACGTATAACCAAGGACACAACCAAGGCATGGCGACTCCAGACAAATTTCCAAAGCCCTAAGCAAAGAGCAACATTGCGAAGACAAAGAAGGAAGCGGGAAAGTGGTACGAGTTCCATAAGAGTCCCACTCACAACACAAGTGAGTGTCGGGCCAAGCAGTCATTGGTGGCCGAGATAAAGGCTTCCGAATAGGATGCATACTCTTACACTGAATCAGAACTCGAGAAGGGGAATGATAGAGGGAAGAAGATTATCGATCCAGAGCCCAACACCACCGTTTCCACCACGAAGATCCAAAAGGAAGAACTAGAAGATTCAGAGGAGGAGGAGTATCTTTTCCACTCCCAGATATGGGTAAAGGGTTCCCCACTACAGTTCATTGTCGATAGTGGGAGCCAAAAGAACCTCATTTCAATAGAGATCATGAAGCGGTTGGGCTTGTTGACCACAGCACACCTACAGCTGTACACCATCGGGTGGCTTCACTAAGGATGGGATCTCCATGTCAGCCAGCAGTGCCTCCTTCCCTACAGCATCAAGCCCTTCACCGATGAGGTATTATGTGATATTGCTCCTCTTGATGTTTGTGATGTATTATTAGGTAAACCATACTTATGGAAGTGACATGCTGTGTATGAGTCCCGGCGTCACACTGTTATTGTTACTTTGGGAAATAAGTTGTACAAAATACGAGAGGTACCACCTCCTGCCACTATCTCTTTGGTTACCACAAAACAATGGAGTAAGCTCATTTCCAAAACTAGGAAATTTGTTTTCTTGATGATCCACCCTCGAAGCAAGAAGAAGATCATGGCCATGACCTCCAGACATGGCCCCTCCACATGACAAAAACAAATGGACAAGGTCGTGGAGGAGTACCGGGACATATTCACCTCACCCACAGGGGTGCCTCTGCACTGTCAGGTCAAGCACCCCATCAATCTGACCCCAGGTGAACCGCTGCCCAATGGACGAATCTATTAATTCTTTGTTCTGAAGAATGGTGAAATCAAGAGGCAAATTTAGGGTCTGCTATAGACGAGTCACATCCAGCCAAGTTCATCACCCTGTGGGAGCTCGATCGTGTTGGTACAGAAGAAGGATGGGACTTGGAGACTCTGTATTGACTATCGGGCGCTGAACAAGCTCACTGTCTGGAATAGGTACCTGATCCCATGGATTAATGACCTCCTAGACCAGCTTAAAGGGGCGAAATATTTTAGCAAGATCGAGTTAAGTTTGGGTATCACCAAGTACCGATCGAACCGACCGATGTGTGCAAGACTACCTTCAAAGCCAAGGAGGGCCTTTTCGAATGGTTGGTCATGCCTTTCAGGCTAAAGAATGCTCCCACAACCTTCATGACACTGATGAACGACATCTTGCGGCCATTCACCAACTCATTTGTAGTAGTGTACTTGGATGACATCCTGATATTCATCCAGACTTGGGAAGAGCACCTCCACCACATCCGACAGGTCCTCCAAACACTGTGAAAGCACAAGTTGTGTGCCAATTTGGACAAGTGCACTTTTGGCATGACCCAGGTTCAGTATCTGGGATACATTATTGATGAGTGTGGGGTACATGTGGATCCAACCAAGATCCAAGTCATTCGGGATTGGCCATCCCCAACTACTCTAACAGAGCTTCACAGCTTTATGGGTCTTGCTAATTTCTACCACAGGTTCGTGTTGGGATTCTCTCATATCACTTGGCCCTTGAGTCAAGTCACCAAGGGAGGAGCGAAAGAAAAATACTTTTGGTCGGAAACTCAACAGAAGGTGTTTGTAGAATTGAAAATCGCCTCTGTTGTGCCCCAATGCTTACATTACCAGACTTGCAAAAACCATTTGAGATTGAGACATATGCCTTTGACTATGCTATTGGGGCAGTCCTTACTCAACAAGGGCATCCAGTGGCATATCACAGTGAGACACTGTCCAAACTAGTCCACAAATATCCCACTTATGACAAAGAGATGTATTACATTGTACAGGCTTGCCAACAATGGAAGCATTACATTTTGCAGAAGGAAACAATCATCCACACAGACCACTGACCCCTGCAGTTCATACAAACACAAGGGAAGTTACAGAATGATCGCCATTAGAAGTGGTCCACATATCTAGAACAATTTCATTTGAACATCAAGTACAAGAAGGGAAGCACCAACAATGTTGCAGACTGCCTCAGTCGACCACCGATCGTGGTGATAACCACCGTGCTCAACTCTTGTGGAAACGAGACTTCCGATTGGCCGCTTCTATACCAGAGCAATCCAGAATTTAGCTACACATACAGGACACTCTTGGAGGGAAACCAAGTTCCAAATTTTCACCTCCAGGATGCAATACTATGTCACATGGGACACCTTTGTGTTCTTTCAAGCGAGTGTGCCAAGATGATTTGGGAAGCACACTACAGTCAGGTTGCTAGGCATTTCAGGGTCGAGAAAATAGTGGCAGTACTACAGAAGTATTTCTATTGGTTGAACCTTCGATAGGATGTCGGGAAGTACATCTGATCCTGCACTGCCTGCACCATTTCCAAACCATCCATCAAGAAGAAAGGCCTCTATACTCTGTTTCCTACTCCTAGTTGACCTTGGGAATCCATTTCCATGGATTACATTTCAAGCATTCCTTCTACTAAGCATGGAAATGACTGTGTTTGTGGTCGCCGACAGATTCTCAAAGATGGCCATAATGGCAGCCTGCAAGAAGAATATCATACCAGAAGCCATTGATAAACTCTTCTCTGAATGAGTGTGGGTACACTTTGGGATCCCACAGTCTATAATATCAGATCAGGATAGCAGGTTCCTTAGTACATTATGGTCTAGCCTATGGTCAATGCTAGACACCAAGCTCACAAAGTCCACAGCTTTCCATCCCCATACTGATGGCCAGATAGAGGTTGTCACCAGGATGATCGTACACATTTTACGCATGTAAAAGTCAAAGCATACATGCACATGGGATGATAGCCTGCCCTATGTACAACATAGCTATAACTGGGCCCTCCCAACTCAATCGACCACAGCCCCTTTCAGGTGGGCTTGGGATTCCAGCCACTATGTCCCATTGACGTATCCATGCCATTTACAGCTACTCAGGATGAATGTCCAGTCTGAAGTTTCCAAGGAAAATAGATTCATTGAGCGCATTAAGCACATTTGCCAACAGGTTCATGACATATTGGATAGATCCAATTCTAAGTACAAGCAATGTCATGATCAGCATCGGGTGCAACACAACTTCCAGGTGGGCGACAAAGTTGTGGCTACATTTGCAGAAGGAGCGCCTCGCTGGACCCCACCGCAAGATTCACCCACTCTGATATGGGCCATACACCATCACCAAGGCTATCAGGGACAATGCCTTTGAGCTCAGTATTCCACCATTCCTTGGTCTGCACCCATTGTTCAATGTGGACCGCCTTCGGCTCTACTTTCCACCTCTACTGGACACATCAGGCATAGAAGAACAACTCACACCAACAGAGTTAAATCCTGACTACATGGAACAAGCTACATCTAATCGGATTATGGACACACAGATCAAGAACACCCACCAGCAGAAGATCCAGCTATATTGAGTTGTCAAAATAGTCCAACTCCTTCACCAGGGAAAGTGGCTCACCAAGGACCAAGTTCATCAGAAGTTTCCTCATCTCATGGAGGAACTCCACGCAATGGGGACCATTGCTTCCTAAGGGGGGAGGAATGATCTAGGAGGATATTGGTGGCCACCCACCTATTCCACTTGGACCCCCACCATTGTTTCTTTTAGTTTTCCAGTTTCCTTAATTGTAGTACAATTTACTATTTTTGGTAGTTTTTGGGTCCTAAACTTCCGGAGCCGTTTTGAGGCCCTAAACGACGTTTTTTTGGCATCGAATGGTCGAGAAAATATGAGTCCATTCCAAACTCAATATTTGTTGTTTATTGATGTAGTCCTTGAATAGATCTTTCTAACGATGTATCATGCGCGTCAAATGGAGGTAGTATGCCAAATTTACGACCCCGGGAAATTGATGTACCAAATTACCCAACGGGGCCCACAATCTGGCATTTCACCTCCTAGGGTTTGGTTTTTGGATGTGTAGGGTTTCCATTATTTCTCAATAATATATAGGCCTTCGAGCGTCATTGTAACATAGATTTCAGAGGCATGTATCTGCCACATCTTTTCTTAGAGATAAGCTACCCGCACTCTAGCTAGTTTATTTCCATTCTGTATGTAAACAAGTTTCAATTCTTTGATTAATGAAATAAAGTGTTATTTCCACTGCATCTTTGTTTCTATGTTTATTTGTGTATTCTGTTGCATTCCTGCATAAATCCGAATCACCCAGAGATGATTTTAGGGGCAAATTTGAGTCCATAGGCGAATTTTAAGGGTTTTTAAAAATTTAGTAGGCGAATTTTTATATTAAACCTATTTTTTTAATTAGTAAACTTTAGCCCACAATTTTACCATAAAAACTTTGAAATGGAGGTCAGCCTAGTCATATTTCATAAGGAAAATATGGTAAAAATGGATTTCCCCCACTCGAAAATTCCTTCTAGATTGCATTCGCCCCAATTTTTCTGGGAATGGTGGTTGTTGGGGACAAATTCACTTGTCTGGTTCATGGAAATTCGATGATGGAGTTGAATTCGCCCCCAATTTAGGGCTTGAATATGTTTTACAGTTATATTCGCCTTTTTTTAAAGCAGGTTTTAACCCTTATATATATATTTATTTCTACTGCAGGTTGCGATTCTGATCCCTCATCCCTTGGTCAACCAGCTGGAAAGTGCCAATTTTTCTGGGTTTTTATCAGATATCCAAGATCCCTAAGGATGACACTGTTTGAGGATGACATTATTTGAGGACGAGACTGGGTTTTTATCAGATATCCGAGATTCACAGCTTGAGTTTAGTGTTCGTTTCTAGTTTGTTTTGATAGGCCGCAAGATATTTTCCTACTTGCATGTTTGAATCTTTTGTGTTTTTCATGATTTCATCTTGGTCTTGGTTGCTTTGTTTACGTAACTTGCATATTTGAAGCTTTTGTGCTTTTCATGATTTCCTCTTGGTCTTGATTGCTTGGGTTTAGTCATACATAGTAGTAGTGTTTGTAAACCAGGACTGCTAACTCGCGCAATGGTTTACGATATTGTTTAATATATTTTGCAGGTGTATGAGTTTGTAAAGTTAGATGGGCTGTATTATGCTGCTAGCCATGGTATGGACATTATGGGAGCAGCCAAAAGTTCAAACGGTTCAAGGAAAACTCTACTAATAGAATAGACAAGAAAGCAAGTGCAACATGAAATGGAGATTCTGAAATGGTTTTCTAAGTCCTTGCTTATTTTCAATAGGGATTTTGTCACTGGTCTATCTAACCATCTTAATTTATTACATCGGGTTGAGAATATCCAGCCTTTTCTTTTTTGGGGTTTTTTTTACTTTTAACCATCAAGGATGGGGCAAAAGTTAGAGAATGAATGCCACAGTGTTGGCGTACTCACCTCATCTATTATATTTTGTGGTGCTGGTGCATTTGTACATTATTTCCACAAAAATAGATATAATCTACATTAATGTACATCTTACCGAGGAGTGTAAAAGGTATATATTTTACATATGATTTTGGTGATTTTAGTCACTTTCAAGTTTCAACTGGTATTTTTGGTCTCTCAAGGTGGTGTTGTTCTCTACCATCCTGCCAGTGAGTTCTTACCAATGATAGACAAGGTATGAAGAAATTCCATTTTATGTTGCTTTATATTCATTATAGAAAGGCAACATGGAAGGGTCACTTGAAGATAGATGCCCATTTTTATTCTCATCATCATAGTGCGTGTTAGCATTCTTCCTTTTTCCATGTGAAGGTATTTAGTATAATCAGAGTGACTGAGCCCTTCATATTCCAACTTTTTCAAAGCGTTGTGTGGAAAGGGCTTGATTTTGTTTTATAGTTAGTCGGAATTCCAACCAAACATCTGATGCATGAAATACATAGGAAAATGAGCTTGCCAATAGTGTGGGTGCTTAAACAGTACTGGGGTTCATTTGCACCCATATTTTTTCATTGAGATATTGTGTATTAGAACCTTTGTTAGCATTGTTGTTGGTTAGTATTGATTGGATTGCACCTCTTGTTGTGGAGGTTTATGCATTGTTGGTCGAGAAGAGGAAGAGAATTGGTGGAGCCATGGTTGAAAATCATAAATTTTGTGTTTTTGTGCATTATGGCCATGTTGAAGAGAAGGTGAGTTATGTATTAGCATGCAGGGGAGATTCAGTAGTCGGAAGCCTACTTCATGCTATTCTTGTAATTTAATCTATTGATACCAAACCTTTGTTTCATTTTTGATGTATTTAATGTTTAGTTAAATAATTTCATTGATATGTATATCCATGTAGGTATGTACAGGTCATCATTGTTAGGATATTTAGACACTTAGGAGTTAGTTAAGATCAACTTGTGTAATATATCTGTTAGGTAAAAGTGTGTTTCTTTAGTATGCATTTCTAAATATTCTAATTCGACAGTCACGATATGTTCTAGACATAGAGTGATCCGATGGTTCAAATTCTCTTAGATCATACCTACCATTGATCCGTGGCTTAACACCCGATTGGTCTATGATCTCTATTTAAAAACGATAGAGGGTCCTTGGCTAGTTGATCAATTATGAGAAGCTCATATGTAACTTTCTTTCTTTGCATAACAAATTGCTCCAAGTAGCTATTTGGCTAGGGCCATGCACTGTTTCCCTCTTGAGGGTTTTAACCACGTGACAAACATTGGTGTGTTGATCTGCGATCTATTTGTGTGAAGTGTTTGCTCAAGGTGTTTGGTCTTTTGGGAGTACCCTGTGTACCCAAACGTGGTATCAGATCTTTTATGAAGAGCCGCTTTCGTTTTTGATCAAGATCTGGAATCGGTGTTGCAAAAACTTTGAAAGGGTTTTTGGTTCTAGATTTTCTGTGCATTTGTGGCCTATGGGAGCTATTTCATTGCGTCCAGAGCACCATTTCCATTGGGAAATAGTTTTTGTTTCACCAAAAACCATTTTCGTTTGCTTCATAAACACCCATTTCGGTAAATTTGAATGTATAATGTTACAGTGATGGATTTGTTTTTTGTAAATCTCTCATATTTTATCAGTTTATTATTAGATCTTTTTTGTTTTAGTCTCAGACTGTTGCCTTCCCTGACTGCGTATGCTCTTTGCCGTGCACCTTGCGTGATCGCGACGAATCAGAAACAGTAAGGGAAAGTTTTTTTTTCTTGTCTTCTCGGCTACGCATGCTCTTTGCCGTGCACCTTGTGCAATCACGGCAAATCAGAAACAACGAGAAAACTTGAGAATGTAGACTTTTCGGGTAAGCTAACCAAGATCTAACCCCATTGTGTGGAAATGTTTTTTTAGTTTTTGTTTTTCGTTTTTTTTTTGTGATTTGCAAGAAAAGAAAGCAAGCACGGAGAATGAGAGAGAAGAGTTAAAAAACAAAAAAAAAACCCCCTTCCTCTTTCCATTATTTTACGTACATTTTAAACTTAGCTCACTTGGTCCAAAGTTGCTTTATTACTTAATAGGTTTTGAGTTCAAGTCTTATTAAGCTACTTTTTAGTGCATGCAATTTCTATTTTCTAGTTACTTTATTGTAAAAGTGCATCTCACATAAATAAAATAAAATAAAAGTGAGTCACTTAAGTTTTTAATTTATTGCCGCACTATTTAAAAGTCACATTATTTTAAAAGTGAACATCACTTATTCTACAAAAGTGATTCACTTCAAAGCAACTTTATTGTAAAAATGATTGTCAAAGGTTGATCTTGGGAAGAGGGGGCTTCCTTTTTTTAGTTGGTCAAGTTAATATCTGCCATGTCATTATTGGGGACATATTCAACTTTTTCTTTGATCAAGCATAACTTCATCATCCAAAATCAGTTTTAAGTGTTGTTTTTTTTAAAACCGCATATTTTTTCGATCTCTTTGCATCCAGATAGTTAGTTTCTATTCTTTCAGTTATTATTTTATAGTATGGCCACCCGCTGTGATATTATACTTACAAGTTCTAACTATTTCTCATGGAAATCTCGTATGGAGGATGTTCTGCGAAGTAGGGGACTTTTCAGGATAACCTCAGGGAAAGAAATAGAACCCACTGATGATGATAAGAAAATTAAATGGCAAAATAGATGTGATGAAGCTCGTGGATTGATTGGGATGTCAATCTCTACTAATTCGCGATTCCACATATCTGGAATTGATGAACCTAATCTCGCTTGGGAAAAGTTGGAATCTGTGTTTGGTAAACACAATGAAATTCGGGGTCATCAACTTGAGAATGAGTTGCTTTCCTTGAATCCAAATGATTTTTCATGCATTCAAGACTATTTATCTAAGTATAAAACTCTTAGACTATTATGTGCAGAATGCAAGATTAAGAAAGAAGACAAACAATGTATTTATCATATTCTTTCAAAACTTGGACCTGCATATTCTGTTTTTGTATCTACATTCTACTCCATGAAAGAATCCTTGACTGTAGCTAGCTATCAAGAGCCTAGCCTTGAATCCTTTTGTGATTCCTTAATTAGAGAGCAAGATAAGCTCATTCATCTTGGAATAATTAACAATGCAGATACATCTGGGAAAGCCTGATTGTCCCAACAGAAAGAAGAGTCCAAGCCTCCCAAGAAACATAATTTTCACAATAATAAGAAAAACAAAAAGGGTCCCAAACATTCTCAGTCAGCTCCTTCTTTAAAAAATGACAAAGGATCCAAGCAAAAAGGAAAGAAGACTGAGCGTCATTGCAATTTTTGTGGGAAAGATAATCATGATGAATCTAAGTGTTTTAAGAAGATGGCAGCCTTGGAAGTAGCAATGAAGAAGCATCACATCAGCCTAGATTCGTCTTTAGAATCTACCTCTCATGGACATGCACTTTGTGCTTCTGGTTACTCTTATACTGCATCTTCTTCTTCTACTTCAATTGAATGGCTCATTGATTCTGGAGCATCTTATCATATGGCTAAGGATAAATCCATCTTTTCTACTATGCATGAATGTAACACCAAACAAATATTTGTTGGTGATGATAGATCTCTAAGTGTTGTAGGATCTGGAATAATACCAGTAGAAAATGGTCATTTCAGTGATGTACTATGTGTTCCAAAAATTTCTTGCAATTTGTTATCAGTCTATCAAATTACTCATTCAGGTGAAGGTAAAACTGTGACGTTTACACCTCACCAAGTTGTAATCAAGGATTTTAAAAATAGTCAAAATTTCCTTGCTCTAGAACTATTGATGATATTACTAGGTTGTACAAATTTAACAACTTTGGGTCATCACCTTTTCCTTTAGTTTTTGTTGCTCACAGTGATAACTTGAGCAAACTTTGGCATGAACGATTTGGTCACTTAAATTATCGTTCATTGCAACAACTATGTAAAGACAATATGGTGATTGGTCTTCCATCGGTATCTTGCAAGGATGGTGTTTGTTTCGGTTGTGTACTCGAAAAACATCATCGGGACAATTTTGACAAACGTGCATCTTGGCACGCCTCGGTTCCCTTGGAGCTTGTGCATAGTGACTTGTGTGGCCCTCTTCCATCTGCTTCTTTTTCTGGTTTCAAATATTTCTTAACTTTCATTGATGACTACTCCATACACACTTGGGTTTACTTCCTAAAACTTAAGAGCAAAGTATTGTGACATGTTCTTGGCCTACAAGGCCCTTGTTGAAAAACAATCTGGTCATCAAATTATTAAGTTAAGATCTAACAATGGAGGAGAATATGTTAACAACAAGTTCAATACTTTTTGCACTGAATAAGGAATCCAACAACATCACACTGTTCCATATACACCACAACAAAATGGTGTAGCTGAACAGAAGAATCGCACTTTAAAAGAAATGACTAATTGTATGATCCAATCTAAGGGACTAAGTCTTCAATATTGGGTTGAGGCCATAAATTGTGCAAATTACATAGTTAATCACACACCCACTAAAGTTTTACAAGGTATAACACCGGAAGAAGCATGGAGTAAAATTAAACCAGATGTAAGTCACTTTCGTGTGTTTGGTTGTGAAACATGGGCTCACATTCCAGATGAAAAATGAAAAGCATTGCAGCCTGAAAGTGAAAAGTGCATATTTGTTGGATATTCTGAAGATGTAAAAGGTTATAGACTTCTTCAGCCCCATTCACATGATATAATCATTAGAAGAGATGTTAAATTTGATGAAAATTTCTTGGCCTACGAGCCTAACTTGGTGGGTGTGCCATCTTTGGCCTACGAGCCTAATTCGACGATTGTGCCTTCTTCTTCTTCTTCTTCCAGCTTCCTTGACAGGTTTCCAACTCCAGTTTTTTATGATAACAGTGAAAATGAAAATCCACCTCCGCCTGCTCATGTTCCTCCAATTACACCAGCACCAATACTTCCTCGATGGGTCCGTTCAACATGTGAAGCAGCTGGTGATCTTGTCAGTGACCCTAGAGATCAACGACGAACACGTTCTCAGTTTCAGCAGGCCTCTTCTCTTTTGGCTCAAGTTTCCAAGAATCATAATCCAGAAACTTTTGCAGAAGCTTCAGGAAATACAAATTGGGATGTAGCTATGGATGAAGAATATCGTTCCCTGATGGCAAACGATACTTGGGATCTTGTTCCTCTTCCAAAGGGAAGAAAACTTGTCAGATGTAAATGGGTCTACAGAACTAAGTATGCATCAGATGGAAGTGTTAAAAGACTTAAGGCAAGGTTAGTTGCCAAAGGTTTTTCCCAAGTTGAAGGGATTGACTACAATGAAACCTTTTCCCCTGTAGCAAAAATGAACTCTATCTGCCTTGTCCTTTCCCTTGCAGCCTTACATAACTGGGAAGTCCATCAAATGGATGTCAAGTCTACCTTGTTACATGGTGATTTACATGAGGAAATTTACATGGAACAACCTCCTGGATATGTTCAGGATAACTCTAGCCTTGTTTGTCTCCTTAAGAAATCCTTATATGGCCTTAAGCAAGCTCCTAGAGCTTGGTATGCCAAAATGGATAGATTTCTCCTTGACACTGGTTTTTCTAGATGTTATTCTGACCCCAATGTTTATACCAAGAAAGTAGGAAACCATCTCATCATACTTGTTTTTTATGTTGATGATCTTATCCTTACTGGTAGTGACCCTAAACTTATAACCCATGTGAAATCTAGTCTTAAGCAAAATTTTGAAATGTCAGACTTAGGACATTTGCATTATTTTCTTGGTCTCCAAGTCTTGCAAACCAAAGAAGGAATCTTTCTTTCCTAGTCTAAGTATGCTTGTGACCTTCTTTGTCGCTTCCACATGGAAGATTGTAAACCAGCCCCTTCTCCCTTCCAGTCTGGAGTCAAACTTTCTGCCACTTGTACCTCCCTTGAAGTAGATGCCACCTTGTATTGTCAGCTTATTGGTAGTCTTTTATACTTGACTCATTCTCATCCCGACCTTTCCTTTGCCATTGGTCGTGTTGCCCGTTATATGCAAACTCCTCATGAAAGTCACTAGAAAGCATAAAAAAGAATACTTCGATATATTCGAGTTACAATTCAGTTTGGGATTCATTACAGTACAGGGGGGAAACCTTTGTTGGTTGGTTTCACTGATTCAGATTGGGCAGACAATCCTGATGATCAGAAGTCTACTACAGGTTATGTTTTCAGTCTGGGATCTAGACCTATCACTTGGGCTTGTAAGAAACAACAAGAACTTGCTCTTTCTTCAGCAGAAGCAGAATATCGAGCCGCAGTTAATGCCAGTCAGGAAGCTTTATGGCTTTGACAGATCCTTTCAGAGTTTGGATTCGAGCAATAGCAGCCTACTCCACTTTGGTGCGACAATAAAAGTGCCATCAAGCTTGCCAAAGATCCAGTTCTACATCAACGCAGCAAACACATTGAGCTACAGATGCACTTCATTAGAAATCTTGTTCATGATAATGTTATTGAAGTTCTCTATTTCCCTATAGATGATCAAGTTGCAGACATTTTCACGAAGTCTCTTACAGAAGCGAAGTTTTATAAACTTCGGTCTATGTTAGAAGTTTAAAAATGTGTCCTTAAGGGGGGATAGGCTCTAATGCCTCCTTCCTTCTCCTAATAGTGTCACTTTTGTAAATCCTTCAATCCTATCCCAAGTTGTTCTTAAGGGGGGATGTTAGGATATTTAGACACTTAGGAGTTAGTTAAGATCAACTTGTGTAATATATCCGTTAGGTAAAAGTGTGTTTTTTTAGTATGCATTAGTATACGTTTGTAAATATTCTAATCCGACGATCATGATATGTTCTATACATAGAGTGATCCAACGGTTTAACTTCTCTTAGATCATACCTACCATTGATCCATGGCTTAACACTCGGTCTATGATCTCTATTTAAAGAGCATAGAGGGTCCTTGGCTAGTTGATTGATTATGAGAAGCTCATATGTAACTTTATTTCTTTGCATAATAAATTGCTCCAAGTAGCTATTTGGCTAGGGTAGTGGACTATTTCCCTCTCGAGGGTTTTAACCACGTGACAAACATTGGTGTGTTGATCTACGATCTATTTGTGTGAAGTGGTTGCTCAAGGTGTTCGGTCTTTTGGGAGTACCCTGTGTACCCGAACAATCATTGCTAGATCCAAATTCTTAGGTTTCTGACCTTTCAGAGTTTGTGGCTTATGTACTTTGTCTTTGTTTAGATCCATTTCAAGCCTTTGTCGAAATTTATTGGGGCATTTCTAGGCCTGATTATGCTGGAATTAATTCCAATGGAACACTTAAATCATTAGTTTTTTCAAATTAATACTAAACCCATTTGAATACTTAGCTTTTATGCATTTGCTTTGGAGCAGAGTTGGGAAGCACTTGAAGACCAAGTAACACGTGTAATTAAAGAGTATCCTCAATTGTGACTGACACAAGGAAGGAAGGTAAGCCTTTCAGATATTGCTATGTTTTAGCTTTCATCAAAAGACCATTAGTGACTTACTAAGAATTGTTATAGGGTTTGAAGACTTATTGAGGAGATTTCTCTATGTAGGTCTTCGAGGTTCATCCTATAATTAAATGGGACAAAGGAAAGGCCCTTGAATATTTACTAGTGTCACTTGGTAAGTTTTCCTTTTTCAGCAACTACTGATACCTTACAATCATTTTCATTCAATTTATGTCTTTATATGTTGGTCTTTCCCGGTTTCTTGTGGAATTGCATTAGATAGGTCAAAATAAATGTGGACTATTATTTTTGCTTGTCAATTTTTTTATTATATAGAAACCTATAGCCATCCATTTCTTCTCTAACATCACTGAATAATTGCAGGATTAGAAAATCATAATGATGTACTACTTCTGTATATAGAAGATGATTGTACATATGAAGATGCATTTAAGGTTAGCAATCTGTGCCATGGAATTATGAGCTTGAAGCCTATGTTCTAATCTTTTTATGTGTCATGCTATATTTTTAGGTTGCATCTTGATAATTTTCAAGGGGTTCCATGCATGTAGTTATCACTATCCTGAAGAGTTTTTTTGATATATTAGGTACTGCGGGACAGAGGTCAAGGGTATGGGATTCTTGTCTCCACTATCCCTAAAGAAACAAATGCAACATATTCACTTAAAAAACCATTTGAGGTATGTAAAAATGATTTGGGAAGAGAAAATGGTGTAATTTTGTTTGTCCATAAATTATGTTGTTGTTTACTGAATGCAGGTCTAGCAATGCATATGAACGTTTTCTACAATTGATATTTTTTTACAAAATTTTGGGTCGATATCTTCTCTCTTCTAGGTGATGAATTTTTTGGAACGCCTCGTGAAGTGGAAGTGGAATACTTCAGAGGGTCCATTGTGTAAAGTGTAAATGGGCATTTGGGATTTGGCATATGGTGATGCTTAGGTTTTGGAATGTACAATGTGCATAGCAATTCTAGTAATGAAGGTGGTTTACAACCTTTTAACTGATCACATATCTATATGTAATACGCCATATTTTTGTATTTCAAAGAATTTTTTTTGATAAATCTGTGCCTAATTGTCTATGTAATTGAGCAATGCTCCAATTGCATGGGAATGATAACGTTATGGTGATTTTTATATCACTTGAGATAATAAAGTCATAAATGTTAAGAAAATAGATATAATATACATTAATGTACATCTTACCAATGAGTGTAAAAGGTATATATTTTACAGATTCTTTTGGTGATTTGTTATTCACTTTTAAGTTTCAACTGGTATTTTTTTTGTCTCTGAGAGTGGTGTTTTTCTCTACCAGCTTGCCAACGAGTTCTTGCCAATGATAGACAAGGTATGAAGAAATTCCATTTTATGTTGCTTTATATTCATTATAGAAACCATATTGATGGGTCTTGATGCCCCCACCAAATCTGAGCTGTTAGAGAAACTTCGTCATGCAATGCTTTCATTTGACCAAACTGAATATGAATTTAGAACTGCGCCATGCGTAGTCTTGAACGATTATGTTGTAATTGTTGTAGTTTCCGCCCGTATCCATTCATGAATCCAGGCTTTCTAAAGTTCACTTTGAAAATAATTTTTTTCTTCTTGATGATAGATTACTCTATGTTTTAACCATATTTCATTATGTCTTGATGCTATCGATAGATGCGTGCAACAGTTAGAGACGTGGCAAAATATTTTCCTACTTGCATGTTTGAATATTTTTTATTTTTCATGATTTCATCTTTCTCTTGGTTGCTTTGTTTACACAACTTGCATATTTGAAGCTTTTGTGCTTTTCATGATTTCATCTTGGTCTTGGTTGCTTGGGTTTAGTCATACATAGTAGTAGTGTTTGTAAAGCAGGACTTATAACTGGCACAATGGTTTATGATATTGTTTAATATATTTTGCAGGTGTATGAGTTTGTAAAGTTAGTTGAGTTGTATTATGTTGGTAGCCATGGTATGGACATGATGGGACCAACCAAAAGTTCCAACGGTTCTAAGGCAAACTGTACCAAGACAACACACAAGAAAGTAAGTGCAGCATGAAATGGAGATTCTGAAATGGTTTTCTAAAGCCTTGCTTATTTTCAATAGGGATTTTTTCATTGGTCTATATGACCATCTTAATTTATTACATTAGGTTGAGAATATCCAGTCTTTTTAGTTTTGGGGGTTTTGTTACTTTTAACCATCAAGGATGGGGAACAAGTTAGAGAATGAATGCCATAGTGTTGGCGTACTCAACTAATCTATTATCGTTTTTGGTGCTAGTGCATTTGTACTTTATTTCCACAAAAATAGATATAATCTACATTAATGTACATCTTACCAAGGAGTGTAAAAGGTAGATATTTTATAGATGCTTTTGGTGATTTGTTATTCACTTTCAAGTTTCAACTGGTATTTTTTGTCTCTCAAGGTGGTGTTGTTCTCTACCAGCCTTCCAGTGAGTTCTTACCAATGATAGAGAAGGTATGAAGAAATTCAATTTTATGTTGTTGTATATTCATTATAGAAAGGAAACATGGAAAGGTCACTTGAAGATAGATTCCCATTTTTATTCTCATCATCATACTGTATATTAACGTTCTTCCTTTTTCCATGGGAAGGTATTTAGTATAATCAGAGTGACTGAACCCTTCGTATTCCAACTTTTTCAAAGCATTGTGTGGAAAGGGCTTGAGTTTGTTTTATAGTTAGCCAGAAGTCCAACCACTATATCAGATGAATGAAATACATAGGAAACTGAGCTTTCCAATAGTGTGGGTGCTTAAATAGTATTGGGGTTCATTTGCATCCCTATTTTCCCATTGAGATACTGATATTAGAACTTTTGTCAGCATTGTTGTTGGTTAGTATTGATTGGATTGCACCTCTTGTTGTGCAGGTTTCTGCATTGCTGGTTGAGAAGACGAAGAGAATCAGTGGAGCCATGGTTGAAAATCATAAATTTTGTGTTTATGTGCATTATCTTCATGTTGAAGAGAAGGTGAGTTATGTATTGACATTCAAGGGGGAAGTAGTCGGAAGCCTGCTTCATGTTGTTCTTGTAATTTAATCTCTTGATACCAAAACTTTGTTTCATTTGTGATGTATTTACTGCTTACTTAAATAATTTCATTGATATGTATATCCCTGTAGCTATGTACATGCCATCATTGCGAGATCCAAATTCTTAGGTTTCTGACCTTTCAGAGTTTGTGGCTTATGTACTTTGTCTTTGTTTAGATCCATTTCAAGCCTCTGTCGAAATTTCCTGTGGAATTTCTAGGCCTGATTATGCTTAAATTAATTCCAATGGAACACTTAAATAATTAGTTTTGTCAAATTAATATTGAACCCATTTGAATACTTAGCTTTTATGCATTTGTTTTGGAGCAGAGTTGGGAAGCACTTGCAGACCAAGTAACAAGTGTAATTAAAGAGTATCCTCAATTGCAACTGACACAAGGAAGGAAGGTAAGCCTTTCGTATATTGATATGTTTTAGTTTTCATCAAATCACCATTAGTGAATTACTAAGAAATGTCATAGGGTTTGAAGACTTACCGAGGAGATTGATTTATGTAGGTCTTCAAGGTTCGTCCTATAATTAAATGGGACAAAGGAAATGCCCTTGAATATACTAGTGTCACTTGGTAAGTTTTCCTTTTTCAGCGACTACTAATACCTTACAATAATTTGCATTCAATTTATGTCTTTAGATGTTGGTCTTGCCCAGTTTCTTGTGGCATTGCATTAGACTGGTCAAAAGAAATGTGGACTCTTATTTTTGCTTGTTAGTTTTTTTCTTATATAGAAACCTATAGCCATCCATTTCTTCTCTAACATCACTAAATGATTGCAGGATTAGAAAATCGTAATGATGTACTGCCTCTTTATATAGGAGATGATCGTACATATGAAGATGCATTTAAGGTTAGCAATCTGTGCCATGGAATTATGAGCTCGAATCCTATGTTCTAATCTTTTCATGTGTCATGCTATATTTTTAGGTTGCATATTGATCATTTTCAAGGGGTTCCATGCATGCAGTTATCACTGTCCTGAAGAGTCTTTTTGATATATTAGGTACTGTGGGATAGAGGTCAAGGGTATGGGATTCTTGTCTCCACTGTCCCCAAAGAAAAAAATGCAACATATTCACTTAAAAAACCATATGAGGTATGTAAAAATGATTTGGGAAGAGAACAGGACGTAATTTTGTCTATCTATAAATTATGTTGTTGTCTACTGAATGCCGGTCTAGCAATGCATATGGACGTTTTCTACAATTGATATTTTTTTACAAAATTTTGGGTGGATATCTTCTCTCTTCCAGGTGATGGAATTTTTGGAATGCCTCGTGAAGTGGAAGAGGGATACTTCAAAGGGTCCATTTTTTAAAGTGTACATGGGCATTTGGGATTTGGCATATGGTGATGCTCAGGTTTTGGAAGTACAAACAATGTGCATAGTGATGCATGTAATGAAGGGTGGTTTAAATCCTTTTAATTGATCACATATCTATATGTAATATGCCATCATTTTGTATTTCCATTTTTTTTTTTTGATAAATCTATGCCTAATTGTCTTTGTAATTGATCAATGCTCCAATTGCATGGGCATGATAAAGTTATGGTGATTTTTATATCACCAGTTTGTATTTTGATATAATAAAGTCATAAATGTTAAGAAAAGGGGAAAAATGAAAAAAAATTGGCATCCCCATTTGCTCAAGCAATGGTTATGCTTATTTTTGTCTCGGAATTCTTCAATAATGCCAATGGTGATTTTTAAGGTAAAATTTGAAGAGATCTAATCGTGCAAAATTAAGGCATTGGAATCAAAGAGAGCTATGTTTGTTAACGCACTTCCTCCAACATGCAGAGAACGCTAAGCTCACCATTTTAACTGTCACAAGGAAGATGGATTTGATTTTGTTAGAAGACACACTGAGTAGTAAGTACTAGTAATATATATTTCTTCGTTGTTAATTTTATTAGAAATATATTACTATTCATTGAATTGTCTTCCTCTGAGAATATTTCTGCTGATTAGAGTAGGATTTTAACAAATGCTTTTAAGGGTATGTCAGTAAGTACTAAGGAGATGATAACAATTATTCATTCAAATTTATCTTGAAACACCCTTGGGAGAGACCATAAAACATCATAAAAAGGATTTTTTACTAGTTGGATCTCCATAGTTAAAACTTTTGAGTTTGTAATTTAAAATGTCTTCTACATGCAGCATTAACTGTATGATGTCTATGCTACAGTATATAAGTCTCCAAGGGCCACCAGATCCTTTTGCTGTAATTGCATTGATTATGACTAATAGCCCTATTTTATTTCTACTTTATCCTTCTACATACACAGACCAAACATTGAAATATGCTATCTCTATTTCTAGACAAGACATTAGTAGCCTTCCCTTATGATAACTCTAAAGAAAAAATAACACAGGGAACTAGACTTACTGTTTGGATGGGTACTCCAAATACCGGCATTCATATTCTTCTAGTGTTCCACGGGGACTCACCCACTAAGTTCAGGAGCTCCCCCCCCCCTCAATCCCCACGCCCGGGGGCTTGGGGGATCTTCTTGAAACGTTTCCCCTCGTTCCCCTATTTTGAAGCACGCACCAGTGAAGTGGGGGGCTCCTAGGTGCTCCAGTAGTAATGGTAATGTTAAATTATTAAAGTAAAAGGATAGAGAATGAAATATAAGGAAAATTAATTGTTTTAGGATGTTTGAGAGTGGTTCCAACCTCATCAAAGTTCATATGCAAAAAGTAGAATTTTAGATCCCATTCAGAATTCAACAAACTTAACAGTTTTCAGGATTTCAGGATTGCAAAGTTTCCATTGGATTTTATCATGTATGAGGTTAAGGGATTGTCATTTAATCAAGCACACCAACCTTTATATGTAAATTGATGTTGGTGGTGCTGATTGTTAAACTCCTCTATCATGACCTTAATCAAAATGTACCCTTTCGTTAAGAAAAATCACTTATTAAGCATGATTTTTAAATTTTGGTTTTCTCATTCTACCTTATTTTAATGCTTGGTTTAGGAAGTTTCATCAAAATTATAAGGTGTTGAGTAATGTCCTTTGAAGATCAACTTCGAGATTCAAGGTAGAGGCAAGGGATAAAAACCTAGAGGAGGCGAGCACAGGGTGCTATTGATGAATATGATCCCAATATAGGATTAATAGTTCACTCTTGCATAATTGTATGTTGGACTTGAAGTACTCAAATAATGTGATTCCCATTGGAATCATGAAGAAATAGGGTCCTTTGGTCATACTTCCTCAGTACAACATGTACGCCATGGATTTACACAATGTTGAAGTATGTTGAATCATTGAAAAATTAGACCGTATTTATAGGAAGCAACTTAAACTATATTTATACAGGATGAAGTGTTATTGTCGAGCTCTAGTCCCCCTGAATTTCCCTAAAATTTGGGGGTGGTCTCCACACGTCCCCAAAGTGTGTTTCCCCATTCCCATGCTCCTGCCTCCCAGAAACTTGGGGGAACATTGTATTCTTCTGCTCCTCGAGATCGTTGATCACGCTAAGCCTATTATCTTGCTGAAATTCATTCAGCATTAACTCCTGCACAAGTTTTTGTCCAACTGGTTTCCCTATTCAAGTTTTCGTTACCCTCTGGTAGTTTCTACCACTTCCTTTATGTTGTCAACTTCCTTCCTATTCTCAATATATGAAGTAGCACCTGAAGCATACAACACGTTTGATGCGTAACATCCCCCTGCATGCCCCCAAGATTAATTCACAACACAGGTTAGCATTTGTTAGCCTGCTCTACAGCCAGATCCTTCTTGTCATTGCATTTGATGTCCCCACATTTAGATTCACATCCATCAGGTCCAATATCTTTTATGAGTCATTCATAACTTCTTCATCAGGTCCTCTAGTCATATTTTCCATATTTGCAGAGAACAACAAAAACATACAAAGGTTTATTGGTTTTCCTTCCTCTCATCCACCCTTCGTTAAACACAAAAAGTAACATTTAATTAGTTTAAGCTTTCAGTACATAGCTAATATGTTGTTGATTTTTATGAACCTTTCTCTGTATAAATAATCTTGCCGCTTTTTAGCCATCTTATTATATAATGTTATTAGGGAGAATACGTAAGAACATTCTGGCATAGCCAACATTCTGGCACATGGCTATGAACTGGAACCCACAGAGGTTAGGGAATCGCCAGGTAATAGATCCCTTTTATGCTTTTGAAGATATCTCCCTAACTTATGTCTATATTATGCATGAACTCCATGGCCCAAATATTGTAGACAAATCAATCCCTGCATCATTCTTTAGCAACTTCTCAGGTTTGTTTGTTGATTAGGTTGAGTTACTTAAGATGTATGTGCAAATTATGATTACTTTTAAAATCTTGTATTTCAGTTTATATAATTTGATGTTAGAAGGTTACTTTTACTTTGTTAATGTTCATGCAAAGAGTTTTATTAATGTATATATAATTAATGTATTTTAAAATTATGTTAATTCAAATATATTTATGAGTTAAAAATCATTAATGTATATATAATTAATGTATTTTAAAGTTTTGTTAATTCAAATATATTTATGAGTCAAAAATCACATAGGAATGATTTTTATTATTTTGTGGATAATAATAATAATAAATTATACATTGTAAGTATTCTTAATGAGAGCTCATTAAATTAATTGAGCACAAAATAGATTAATTTTTAAAGATATATTTAAATTTGAACACACTACTATTTGGTCGACATTAATGTCTTCTTATGTATTAAAACCTAGACTTGTCTCATAATCAACCATACATATTTAATCAATAATAAAGGTCATTAAATCATCGCTCATTCCAGTCATTGAATAATATTTTCCAATTACAAAAACATATGATAAGAAATGACTATCAATATCTTAGAAATGCTATTTTATAACATACCCATAAAACATGAAAATTTACTAGAATCCATAGTATTATGCCACCTACTAATGGAATTAGTAGATTTAATTGCAACCATGTTGATTTTATGCTTTTTTAAGATCCAATGTTGAACCTAACATCTTTTCTTTGTATGGATGTGAAACAATTTATAATCTTTCTTTTCTGTGTCCATACCATGAAGTCATATAGCTATACAATTATATTCTTTACATTTTGCTTTCTAAGGTTGTAGTCATGAAGCTCTTTGCTTAAGTTTCTCCCCATTGAATGACCTATGCAGAGTTCATACTTAAATTAGTTTTGTCCCTTCCAAGCCACAGTTAGAATGTGGGTCGTTGACAATCCCATAATTACTTTTGATGATTCCCATGTACCAAATAGTGACAATTTACTTATCATGTTCAAAAGTGGCCCAAAAACTTTTACAAGATCATAATAATTAGGAAAATACTTTTAATATTACAAAAACATGATGCACTTAAATTTATAATGTGAAGGAGGCACTATTGGAGTTGATGGATCCTCATCCTTGTAAAGTTTCTCAAAAAGTGACTATTGTGAATAAATTTAGGTTTAGTTGGCTTCCTTTTTTAGTGGTACTTTAGCTAGAACTAAATTGTTGATGCCATTCTAGTCGGTAGGGGGAATGGTTCTTCCCACATTCCCTACAAAACAATTGTCTTAGGGATGAAAATGGATGCTTTAGCAAGAATGGATAACTTGCATAATGTTGAGATCCTAATGGGGCTATATAAGTGGCCAAATCTATATGAAAATAGGCTATCTGTGGGGCTGGTAGTTTTTTTGAACATCAATGATGAGAATCATTAAAAGCTGAAATTGAACTATGGTAGAGGCACAAACACTAAAGTTGAGCTTTTAGCTCTTTGGTGTCTTGCCAAATTTTCCTCTATACTGAGAATTGATACCATGAATGTTTATGGGGATTCCATGGTCATTGTGAATTGGGATAAAAGTCTTGGCTCTCTACAGGTCCTTTTGTTAGAATTATATACTTCAATGATGGTTATATTAGATATTCAAAAAATTTGCATTATATCACAATAACCACATGCAATAGGATCACTGAAATTGAAGACAAGCACAACATAAAAGAGACACAAAAGTTTATCCTCTGGGAAACCCTTAAAGAGAATAAAACCCAACAAACTTCTTTAGTAAGTACAATGTCTTCTAGTACAATCCATGAGCTAAACACTCTTCCACAAAGATCCCAAGAATAAGATAAGATAGAAACCCCATGAATAAGATATCTTCACAATGCAACTACTCTTCTTTCTCTAGCGAACTCGTTATTCTTTCTCTAGCGAATATGCTTTAGTGCTTGATGTGTCCAAATTAGAAATGCACTCTCTCTATTTATACTTGTTTTCCAAGTGATTTTTCCTTATGGGTTGTCAACTTCACTGCGCTGACTTGACTAGGATATAATATGATATGTTCTTTTTGGATTCTTTTGGGTCGACTTAATTGATAGGGTTCACAATTAATCTTTTAATGATTTTACATGATAAAATACAATGTGAATATCCTTTGAAGGAAGTACAATAATACATCACGATTATAAGAAGAATATCTTTCGAAGTTTTCTGATTTTTTTAGTTTACTGGTTTGTCAAGATTCAGGTCCCCACATGTACGCCGAACCATTAAGGGACGAGATAACAAGTGGAGTCTCCTGTAGTTGTGTTTCACTAACACCTTCCAGTTGTGACTCATGAGTCTACATGTTCTTTTGTTGATGATTTGATTCATGTTATTTGACTAATTTTGTTATTCCTCTATTTTTACAATATTTTATAAATCAATGACAATTTCACGAGTTTTTACATATTTTTTATGATGAAGTGAAATATTTGCCAAGATTTTACAATATCTTATAGATTAGTGAAAGAATCGCCAAGATTTTACAACATTATATAATAAAATGAAAGATTCTCCAGGATTTTAAAACATTATATAATAAAAAGAAAGATTCGCCAAATTTTTTATATATACATATTATCTTATTGATAAAATTGTCTTTAAATTTTCCTATATATCGAAGAGATTCGGCCATTTTTTATACATATAAATCTAAGGGGGGTTCTTAAAATCATCCCTGCTCCTACCATATGGAATCAATCCTTTCAAAGATGAGGTACTTTGTGATGTGGACCCACTTGAAGTTTGTGATGTTCTTTTAGAACAACCATATATGTGGAAGAGTCATGTTGTATATGAGTCATGACCTCCCAGTGTCATTGTCACTTTGGGAGGAAAACTCTATAGGATCCTAGACACAGTTGAACCTGCCACAATCTCACAGGGTAGAAAGATAAGATCCCACACCAGGAAATTATACCTCTTTACAATTGTGTCTGAAGGAGAACATTAGATCACAGATACCTCCACACCCTCTGCACAGGGTGTCTCTGCTCATTAGACACAAGAAGAAAACAAGGTCATTATTTCCTCATCTATTCGATTACCTCTACAGTGCAAGGCCACGCATTCAAAGTGCTCATCTAGAAATAGATCATTCATATAACAATTACAACCCTATCGGGATGTCAAAGAAAGGCAAGATCTTCACTTCAACAAATCTCGCACCAACATATCATCTCAACACACAATTTTAGATATGATACAAGATTTGATGCAATGGATACCGTTGCCTCCTAAGGAGGGAGGATTGATCTAGATGGATATCGATGGCCACCCAACTATTCCACTAGCTCAAAACAATTGTCTGTTGTGGCAGTTTCTTAGTTATTTTTTACGGTTTTTCAGGTCCCAAACTTCTGGGCCGTTTTGAAGCCCTAAACAATGTTTTTTGGTGATTTGAGGGACCATATGATTTCCTTCGGCATGCATTTGTCTCCAGTTGAAAGTTTTAAATATCGGATAGACCTTTCCAACAGGCTATCGAGCGCTCAAATTGAAGATCGTATGCAAAATTTATGACCCCAGGAAGTTGACTGTTCAATTACCACCTTGGGGCCGCAAACTTTATGACGATTCATCTTTTAGGGTTAGGTTTTGGAATTTTTGGGTTCTCACCCTCATTATTATTCAGCTTGGCCTCATTTTTTATTCAACTTGGAATAAATGAGTGTAGCAGACACATCTCTTCTCAAGGATAGCTACCACCATTCTAGCAGTTGTATTACAATCTGTTCTATTTTCGCCATTTAATAGAATATGTGTTTATTGCATCTCTGTTATCTTTGCAATATGGATCTGTTTACGATGTTATCTCTGTTATTTCATTTCGTTCTCACTTAAATCTGGATCAAGCACTTACTTAGTTTTGAGAATCCTATGTTTAGTGTACATCATTACTCCCCAATGGATTCCTGTACCTGTGTTATTATTCTTGTTATTATTCTCAATTCGTCAGTCTTCAAATTCTTCTCTGTCCATTTTAAATCCTCTGTCTACCCTATGCACAGTTTATCATATCACACAATACGATCTATGTTCCTACCTATTTTAGGAATAATTCTTCCATATTAGACATGAATATTGTTGCATACTGTCCGCCTCCATGAATCCTGATTCCGAATTGAAGTGATTGTTGGGTTTCCCTTCCTCCTGTAATAAATTGATAGCCAAAACAACCATGGAAGTGGTTCTATTCCATTCATCTCCTCCTTGTTTTTGAATTTGACTGAGCTGTTGGTAAGCCTCATTTTTATGAAAATTTGCACTTGGATGAGAAAGAAGGTGAATATATGCGTATTAAAAATGATGGAGTTGAAAATTCTGTAGACTAGAGAACCAACAAAAAATTAGACCCGCTTTCCTCACCACTTGTTGGAGATGAACCCTAGATTCTGCTTCTGGTGAGTGGAGCATTCCGCTGGAGTATTATATTGCATTGAAAGTGTGAAGAATTCATTATATTGGAATGAATGTAGAGCTGTATACTACATCGAAAGTGTCATAAGTATCAATCATTGGTGAATGTTGCACATGGTGCGTGAAGACTCTCCGTAATGTTTTCAAGTTTTATTCATGCCTATTCCCGAAGAGAAATTTCGAGAACATTGATGGAGCATGAGCCCATTGAAATACACAGGTACATCGGAGCCTCTGCACAGTACAAACTTGGAGCTGCATTTATTTGTGTGGACTATTGATTATAATGTTGTGATTATTCCTTAAAAACAACTCATACTACGTTTTCGTGATTTGGAGTTGCGTTGTTGCATGAATTTTGAAGCAAACGTTTAAAATTGTTTTATGGTTGAAGACTGCATTGAAGAATGAAGGAAGTAACTGATTTGGATTGTTGCGCAGGTATAACCTCTTGCCTGAAATAAGATAAAATTAAATTTCTTCCGACATGGCCCTGGCTCAATTCCATCTGCAAATTGAAAACTGGTATATTTTGAAGACTAGTGAAGAGCTGCGACATATGTTGCTCCTTTCTATTGCTGCGTGAAGATCTCTACTGGTGCATTGAAGTGAATTATATCTTCATTCTTGATGGTTAGCATGTGGTTTTTGTGTTGGATTATTGGAATATATTTGAATTTTATTCCAGTTCAGTTACAGAAAAGTCACAAATATTGAAGTATAGTTGCTAGTGTTGTGTACTATCTCCATGTTGAGTTTCTTTTTTGGAGTTGCGACCTGCCTATACATTAAAGAGTTACATTTAAGACTATCGTGTAAAGAGTTGGGTCCCTCTTGGAGTTTTTTAGCTTCTGATCTTTCCCGGATTTATTTTTGCTCCTTAAACAGCAGAAAAAAATCTGACTTCCAGCCCGACGTGTTACATACGTGTTACATCCGATTTCACGATGTCTTTGGTCCAATGTTTCAGCCTTTCTTGAAAATGTTTGAGTCCCAAGCCGATGGTTACGGGCATGTTCGAGTGTTGGAGCCGATACGGTCGGTAGAATTCTGCATCTAGAGCCGACGGTTCTTCGTCGGGCCATTTCATCATTTCATGGCCGGCCGTTGCGGCTGGTTCTTCTTTTCATCGCTGACGTGTCAGCTCAGCTTAGGATTTTGTTACCGATCGGATACTTATTTGCGAGTCTGTCGACAACCTTTTGGTTGGGCGTTCCCAGTAAACTTCTCCGATAGGTTCTGTATGCATTTTATTTTCTTTCCGATGAAGGAGGAAAAGTTTATGGCTTGTATCTAATCCTTCGGTGCCACAATGTCGGTTGAGCCATGCTAATGCCTTTTATGGTCGGTTTTTATGAAGAAAGCCGATAGTCGAAGAAAAATATTTTGTTTTGAGCCGACACTATCCGAAGGTGCTTGTTTTTCTCTTGCTGATGTAGTAGTGTGTCGATGAGTTTAAACTTGGGCACCAAACGACGTTTTTTCGCTTGTGTGATTTAAATGCCCCAACCACCGCATTAAATGCATGTTTTTCTTTGTTTTTCTATATATAGCCTTGGGGGGGTTTGTTACTGGTGTTACGGTTTGTTACGGATTAGTAAATACAACCCGTTTTGAATGCACCTTGCGGGAGTCTACCACTTAGAGCCTACGCAGTGTGTGAGCCAGGAATTTCACCAACTTTCGAGTCACCTTTTGGCAGGTAGGTTTATGTCCTTGTTGTATTTTTTATTTTTGGTAAAATGTTGTTTGAAGATCTAACTTTTGCGGGTTTTGTGGAATGGCATGTTGGTTTTTGTTTTGCAAGGCTAGGATTTTCGTTTTTCTATCCACTGTGGTTTTAAAATCCACCCCTCAGCCTCATAAAGCTTTACCTATCTCGACATCCTTGTTTTTTATCTAGTTTGCAAACAACAATGGTTTTCACCTACCCAGGAATTTTTGTCTCCACCACTCTGACCCGACCATGAGTAGCTCAGGGACCTCGTATGTTGATGATAAGACGAGGATGGGTCGAGATTTTCACCGGTTTTTTCTATCCTGGTTCATTTTCGTTTGCAGCGATAGGGGGATGAGCGAGGTCTTGGGTTCATAAGGTCGTCGTTGGCTTTTGGGTTCCAGCCTGGGATTTCTATAAGGAAGCACTTCTTCCCTTTGTGGTCTTCGCCATGATTTTAGAAGTTTTGAAGTTGACCTAGATGGTTGAGGTTATCACTGTCTCCCTGGACTGGTTTTTCTCGCGAAGGTTTTGTGCAAGGTTTGAAGCCCCTTTTGGTGATTCTTATGTATCATGTCTGAGAATACTGGATGTTTTAGGGTTGGAGTTCACAAAGACGCACATTAGAACTTGCACTCGAAGTTAAATAATGGTTAAAGATGAATTGGTATAAAAATGATATTAATTATTTCACCATGAATGCAAAGAAAATATGATTTGTTCAAGATTTTTATCCTGCAAGTTTACAATAGTTTTCGTTTCGCATGGGTTTAACTGCATGGACGCTAAACCATGTTTTGGTGTGTTTTTGTCACAGCCTCATTCCGCACTTGACACCATGCAAAAAAAGGAAAGAAGAAAGCTAAGGCTGCCAAGGAGGAATCAAATTTGGATATCACGCCTAGGATTGAAATAATCTATCAAGATACCAACGCAGTTACTGGAGCTGAACTAGAATTCAAGTGGGGACATATATACCCCATGATCAAAGATCAGAATCTCCCTAATGCAGGTTTGGAAGATATTCCCTTCTATGAAAACATCTTAAGGTTTGGGATCACTAAGGTATCCACACAACCTGAACTATTTCCTTGTGCCGAGGTGATTGGATGGATTTTGCCTAAAGCAGACGTAAATGATATGATCATATACAATGTCGAAGGAAAGGGTTTTGCTTCTTTCACTCCTTCTTACATATCTAAAGCATACAATCTACTGGTTCTGGAAATTAGCATGACAGATGATTGGATAAATAGTCTGAGTTTAGGCTATATTGAATGTGCAAAGCTGATAATGATAGCAGGCAAGCCATTTCAACAGAGATCCTCTGGCGAATATAAAAATGCCATCCTACGCACTCCTCACAGACTTGTTTCCCTGGTGCTCAATAGAATTTTTGGTAAGGCCAATGGAAAGTTCTACAAGATAGGATGGATCCCACTGATGTATTGTGTAACTGTGAAAGCCACTGTCTTCAACTGGGAGGACATTGTTTCCAACAGTCTGTCTTCTTGCATAAGTGCTGCACTGAGAGGACTACTCAAGAGAAAATATGAATTCTACATGGGATCATATCTGATTGATTGCATCTTGTGCTTTTACCCATTCCTAAAATTGAACTGCAGTTGGAGTAATGTTAGGACCCCCATTTACACAACATATCAGATCTGATGGGCCCATAAGTATCACAATTTTTATAAGCTTATATGTGAGGAACTTTTGATGCCAATTTACTAGTTGATATTTCTTGAAGAATGCAAGTGTATGTCTGAGGGAGCACTTGAGGTGATAAGTGAGCATGGAGACTATTTTTATCCGAATAAGGGACCTATCTGAGGATGTATGGGGGGACTAGAGCCCCATCGCTACTCCCTAAGTATGCCACTAATTACATCGTGCATAAAGTAGTAAGACAATTGTTTTTGGATGGATTTGAGAATTTTCTATTTGACATGAAGAAAACAGTCTACCCACAAATGCCTTTCTACGTGGGCAGCTACACGTTTTCGAAAGTTAAAAGTGCACCAAATTTTGTGAAGGACCTAGAATATTTTCATTTCAGTGAGATAAGCTTTCATAGGAACGATTCTGGGGGAAAAGTTGCTACACATTGTGCACTGGTAAAGACAAATTTTGAGTACTCTTATTATTGTGATAAAAATGAATAAATTTTCAAAAATGCATGTAATATGACAACTTTAAATAAGCGGTTCAGACAAAAGAGTATAACAGTAGGAGGCAATGGTAGCAGTAGTAGCACTACTGAGTAGCAGAAACTAAAAGAAGAAGTTTCCAAGAAGAAGGAAGAAGAGTCTCGAATATTGGTTGAAGAAGAAGAGAAATTGGTAGTTGAAGAGGCCTAGAAAAAAAGAGAGGAAGAAGAACAAATTCAAAGAGAAGAATTAACTGACAGAGAAAGAGAAGAGGCAAAGAAGGCAACTGCAGAATTGAGGAAAAAATAGAAAGAGGACCTAGAAATGGAGAATCAAGAACATGATGTTTCCTAGGACAATACATAAGATCTTACTTCTACCTCAGGAAACATAATAACAGGTGGTCACTTCCCTCTAGCAAAATTAGGGTTAGTAACTTTCACCCCGTCTAAACAAAATGCATTTGCATCCCTGGATAGGGTGGTCTTGGATCCTATTGTTCAAAGGGTCGAAAAGAAGTTAAAGGTAGGAACCCATCCTAAGGTGACTACAGTTATTGAAAAACTTGTCATGAAAGGTACATATGAAGATCCACAACTGATGGCCTCGATTGGTGTCGCAGTTTCTCAAGCAAATGCTTATAATGTGGAGAAATTAAAAGAAACTATAGAGAAATACAAGGAGAAGGTGGGGAGAGTGAAGGATACTTTGATGAAGGAGAGAGGAGAAGGCCGAGAAATGAAGAGAAAACATGAGGCCACTTTTAGAGTTTGAGAAGCTCCAAGAGGCCTATCAGGTTTTAGAAGTAGAAAAGGAGGCTTTGGTACTTTCAAATACCATAGGTGATGGAGAAAAGAGAGACCTGGAAAATAGGATTACAGAACTAGAAGTACATAAGGTTGAGGTTGATAAGCAAGCATAAGAGTTAAAGGCCTGAGTGGCGAAGTTAGAGGCACAAAATAGTTCTTTGGAAACTCAATTAAAGGTAGAAAATGAGCGGCAATTAAATATTGCACCTCTCCAAGATCATGCCTCCTAATCAGGAGGAAGATATATCAGGTACAATTAAAGCTTGCAGATGAGGTTTACAAGATTAAGCAGTAGGAAACAAGATTACAAGAAATATCGGTGATCTCCACTGACTTCAAAACAAAGACATTGGAAATTGCAGAAATTCTTCAGGAACAATTGACATGGATAGAGACTAATGCAACATTTCCTGAGCAGTTGCAACAGAAGACTACTAAGAGATTGCAGATAGAATTGGAACTCATGGATTTCAGAAGCAAGGCCACTGCAATATTGGCAACTGCGGTCGGGAAAACTTTGGATAACTACATGGATTTTTATAAGTAGATGATCACAACACATAATATATGTCAAACCTCTTCACCAAAAAGGATCCAGGAATTTCCTGATCGAGAGGAGCATTTGAAATACCTCCAGGATAGGTTGCAGGAGGCCGAGCTGGGCAAACAACAAGTTAAATACCTAAATTATAAAGTGGTAAATAATTTGGTTGCACAAGACGTAGTTAGTAACTGCCTTTTGGAAGACCAGCTCAGAGTGACTCCACCCAAAGAAGCATAAATTAAGTCACAATTGGCCATTCATGAGGTGACAGTCAGAAGCTGTTGCATGGAAAGAGTTCATTAGAGGGTCAACTAGGTCATCCTAAGTTTTTTCTTTGTACATGTGTCACATTTGTAATTTATCTTAGTTTATTTCTATTTTCCTAGTGCAAGTTACTAGAATAAAAAATTTTGTAATCGAAGAGTTAGAGAAGCCTCAAGGTTGGGGGAAGCCTAAGAGTCATGTGTAGAAGTATATATAGGGGTAGAGTAGAACTTAGAAGGGAATTTTTCTAGCACACATATGCCGAAGCTATTTGTATGAGAACTACTTCTTTTATAAATAAAGAGAACCAAATCTTGCTGGAGGAAGGACTGTACGAGTTTTCCAAATGGATTATGT
Organism: Pseudotsuga menziesii; assembly: GCA_001517045.1. NCBI lineage: Eukaryota > Viridiplantae > Streptophyta > Pinopsida > Pinales > Pinaceae > Pseudotsuga > Pseudotsuga menziesii. Next base: position 63,478 of record LPNX010654721.1, read on the forward strand.
GGATTGTTGAATGTGAACTATTTCTATTTTAGCTTGCTCCATAACTGTGAGATCGTTCCAACCTATTGAATTATTTCTGCAGTTTAAGAATGATTTTATTTTCTATTAGAAATCTCGTGCAAATGAATGAGTAATGAATGTGTTAATAAAACATAGCTACCTTTGTTTATCTTTTATTGTTGTAGTTATGTATGTAGAATTTGACATCTACCTGTAGAATTCCACTAAAAGAATTACAGTACATTTTTCAATTAATCAATTAATCTTTTCTCCTCTCGGGGATAGGTTAGATGGGATAGATTAGAATAGATTAGTAGTTCTTTTGCTTTAGTAGAAGTGATTGTGAGGCAAGAGTGGTAAGACAGGAGGTAAGAACCTGTGCAACTCTAGTGAGACTCTTACTCATTAATCACTTGCATCTAGTATAGGCACTTGCATTTCATCTTAAAACTAAAAACCTCATAAACGGTGGATCGGGCCACAATCGGTAAAACAGACTTAAATATTTCTTACATTTTACGATAGCTAGACCGCTAAAAGGAAGGAATTCCCCATTCCAAATAGTAAACGATCTAGATGGGAATGGTTATTGGGGAGGAGCCCTACTGTCGGTACCTGATATTTTTCTAGGCCCCAATAGTTTTGGCGCTAGAAGGAGGGCCGCAAGTACATGGCTGGCAGAGAAAATACGTTCATTAGAAAATATTCCACTGGTGATAGCTCTAAGACTAGGTTTCCTGAAGATTTCATTTCCGAAGAAAGAGTAAACCCTGAATTAGTTCTAGAATGCCTCTACTTTGTTCATTTTGAAGTAGTTAACCACTTGAGGAGACACACAAGATCTTATGTAAATAATCTTAGAGGTTTGTAGAAAATCCCTGAATTACTGAGAAGGCAAGATCCCAGAAGAATACCCACTTACACTGAAGATTCGATTTTGGTGGGAAATTTGGAATGTAAATTTATCCATACAAGAGTTTGTTCAACCACTTGATTAGTTTGGACCAAATTCTCCTATTTTTCAGTCACCTGTTTAGTCTCCACCATAGACTCTGCATAGAATCATGGGTGGGAATGTACCCCCAAATGCTAGTCAACCTATGAATCCTAATCCACCACCAACTGGAGATCCTGAACACCACTCAACCTGGCTGCTCCTTTGCATGCTTTTCCTCGGAATGTTGAAAAGGAATTACCTACGTTTGACCCCGGAAAAGGAATTTCTATGGATGATCACCTGCAAAGTTTTTACTTGGATTTAGAACTTTTATCTGTAGAGCATGAAGATGTAGTATGCAAACTGTTTCCACATACTTTTGAAGCTAAAGAATATGCCTAGTATTTCGGTTTACAAGCAAATTTGATAGCAGACTGGGATACTTTTGTAAGGGTGTTTAAGAACATGTTTGGTAGTCAATGAACCACTGCCACTTTCATAAAATGATTGTTAGCTCTAAGGATGGAGAAGAAAGAAAAATTGTAAGATTTTAATCAAAGGTTTGCCACTCGAATAATTTCAGTGCTACAGTAAAACCTGCTGAAGAAACTTTGATAGAATACTACACTTCATCTCTTTGTCCCAGCATAGCAATGTTTGTTAAGATGTCATTAAATCGTTCTTTAATGGAAACTTATGAAGAAGCAAATAGAGTAGAAGCTGAACTTGAAAGCGTAAACAAACATACTGCAGAATCGGATGGAAGGAATTTTAGTAGTAAGAAACATTTGCTGTTAACAAGACCTAAAGAAGAACATTCAAGCGAATTAGAAAACGTGGTTAAAATGGTACAAAAGTTATCCAACAATATTGTTTATCTGGAAAAGGATAAAGAATCCAACTCATTCAAGAAACGGTTCAAACCTTATTTCAAGAGAAGAGAGGAAAGTGGGTCATCTCAACCACCTATGCATAGTTCTTTTGTTTTAAATTTTACTGAGGTAGGAATGGATCATTTCTGCACTTTTCATCGAGAACCTCATTCTGAAAAAAGTTGTCCACAATGGATTAATTCAATGACTCTAGTTATGAACCAAATATTAGATTCTCAATTAATAGAGACTAAGGTAGAAGAAGAAAATACAAATGAACAGGAAGAATTGCATGAAACAACGATGGTCTTATGGGGTTATGAACCTACACTTGGGTTGGATGAAGAGGAACCTACCAAGGAAATCCAACTTTCAGCAGTTAATGTCACAACCAGAAGCAAAGGACCAATAATGGATGAAAGTTTATTACTGCCCAAGATAAGGAAGAGACAACAAAGTATGAAGAAGATCAACAATAATACCCAAACACCACCTAAGTCTAATTTGGTCACAACAAAATATAAATTTATAGAAGTTAGTAATCCTGTGAAGGTTGTGGAGAGTAAAGCAGAAAGAAATAAGAAAAGTTCAATAGAATGTGGCATGGGGTACAATATAGTAGAAGAAATCAAGAAAACAAAAGCGATTGTTTCTTTGTTTGAATTGTGTAACTTACCTCAACAAAGAAAGAAGCTCCCGGAAGCTTTTGATCCACAACCCAGTAAATCCCAAGATGATATTCAATCAGATAAAGAGATCAATGAAGTTAGCATTGGAGGGAAGTCTAAATATCAAAGTTTTCCATTTTAACTATCTTTTGATATTTTCAACCATAATGTGCATAATTGTTTGGTAGATTCTGTAGCTTCCTCTAATGTCATGCCACTATCAGTTTGTAAAAATATTAATGGTCAACCTACACCATCCTCTTGCAAGATCATTTAGTTGGACAGGTCCGCGGTTAAGGTAATGGGAGAAATGAAAAATGTGTTGATTTGGCTATCTGCAGATGAAAGGGTTTTCCAGTTTATACAAATCACGGTGGTAGATATACCAGAGGCATATGGTTTGATATTGAGTAGAGATTGGTCTACAAAACTGAATGGCTACTTTGCAACTAACTGGTCGCATTTGTGGCTGCCCTATAAGAACAGTCAAAATCAGATCAAGGTAATGAGGGAACCATGCATTAAGCACAATGTGACACAATTGGAAGGGAAAAATGAACTTGTTAATTTCTCACATTCAGTCTTGGGTAACTATTTCATAGAACTTGAACCTGGAAACCATCAAGCAGAAGAAACTAGTAGTGAGTCAGAAACACAGTCCAAAATCCTTCAGTTTTCACAGACTAGTAATATTGATTGTAATATAGTTAGTTTAGTTTTTAATTTAGAGAGTAACACTAATCTTGTAGAGTTAGAAGATAAATTTTGGTTGTTATATTTTGGTGCTTCCAAAACTCAAGAGGGATCAGGAGCAGGTTGTGTCTTGATTGATCCTGAAAAGAACAAACATCTTCTCTCTTATAGACTAGAGTTTGAATGTACTAACAACACAATAGAATATGAAGCTCTAGTCCAGGGCTTGAAAAAGGCCATTGAATTCAAAGTAATAAATTTAAAAGTTTGTGGTGATTCTGAAATTATTGTTAGACAATTTTGAAACAGAATTCATTGGATGTCACCACATTTAAAAGGCTACCAAACTGAGGTTTGAGAATTGATAACAAATTTCAATGCTTTCAATATCAATTCAATTCCTAGATTGCAAAATGCAGTAGCTGATTTGTTAGCTACTTATGGTGCAAGATTAGTACCTACTAATAACAAATGCTCAATTGAATTGATTTTCAGGCCATCTATACTAGACAATGTCACAAATTTGAGGGTATTCGATGATGATCAACAAATATTAGAGTTTTTAACAAATGATGAGACTTTCAAGGACTGAGTGATTGATGACGAAGAACATCAAGCCAATATTCAAAGTGTAAAATTCATGCCTAAAGGGGTAGGAACATTGGAAGGGATGTTTGATTTAAATATCAAGTTTAGAAATCCTGCCAATGTCAAAACAATCAGTTCATCTAAGCAGTATGAGATGATTAATCTTGGGACGGATGCTGAATCGAAGTATGTGAACTTGGGAAAATGTTTTTCACCAGGGGAAAGAAGAAAATTTATCAGTTTGTTTCGATAATATAAGGATGTTTTCACCTGGACATATGAATATTTGAAGACCTATGGTACCCTCATCATCCAACATGTCATCCCTATTAAAGCAAGCTTGAAACCATTTCAGTAGCCACTGAGTAAACTGCATCCCAAGCTGGAACCCCTGATCCAAAATGAAGTAAAGAAGTTACTTGATGTAAAGATCATTTTCATAGTTAGGCAATCAGAGTGGGTGTCAAATAGGGTACCGGTAAGAAAGAAATATGGGGAAATAAGACTATGCGTAGACTCCAGGAATCCGAACCAAGCCTCAGACAAAGATAAATATCCAGTCCCACCAATGGAGAAAATCCTACAGATGGTTTTAGGTTCTGAATTGTTCTCCCTATTGGATGGGTTTTCGAGCTACAACCAAGTATTGGTAGCAAAGCAAGATAGGCTGAAAACCACATTTCGAAAAAAGTGCAGAACTTTTGCTTACAGAAGAATGCCCTTCAGTCTCATCAATGTTCGAGCCACTTTCCAAAGGGCCATTGATATATATTTCAAGGGTTTAATTGGCCAAAATGTAAAATTTTATCTGGATGACGTAACATTTTCTCTAAGAAGAGAGAAGATCATATGTTTCATTTGAAACAAATTTTTGACCACTGTCGAAAATATGGTATCTCGTTAAATCCTAAGAAATGCATCTTCGTAGTATTAGAAGGAAAATTGTTGGGCCGCATTATTTCTAAAAAGGGAATCTCCATAGACCTAGAGAGGATAGAAGCTATAGCATAGATTCCCTTACCCCACAACAAAAAAGGTATGCAATCTTTCATGGGGCCTATAAATTTTGTTAGAAGGTTTGTTCCTGATTTTGTACAAATAGTAAAACCTTTGCAACAAATGGTAAAACAAAGTGTACAATTTAAATGGACCGACATTGATAAGGGTGCATTTAATGACATCAAAGCGGCAATAGCTCACGCACCTTTGCTAAAAGTCCTTATTTTGAAAATGATTTTATAATGTACACCTTTGCCTCTGATAACTCATTAGCAGGAGTGCTCACACAAAAATAAGAAAGGGGGATATGAGTACCCCATATAATTTATGAGAACTGGGTTACAAGGTGCTGAACTGAACTACCCTGCCATTGATAAATAGGCGTATGCAATATTTAAAGCAGTGAAACAATTCATGCCTTACATTCTTAAAAATAGAACCAAGGTAATTGTCCCTCACTCGGTGGTTCGAACCCTTTTCGTACAAAAGGAATTGGGAGAACGAAGAGGAAATTGGGTGATAGCATTACAAGAATATGATTTGGAATTTAAACCATCCACCATTATCAAAGGATAAGGGCTTTGCAAGTTAATCACTGAAAGTCAAAACAATGAAGATGATGATTGGGAAAATGAGGCCAAATTGCATATGATCAATATGTGTCCTATCTTTACATCTCCCGAGTCTTAGTACAGAGATCTAATACATTACCTCCAACGAGGATATTTACCAGCACATTGGAATTCTAAACAAAGAAGAGCACTTCGCTTAAAGTCAACAACTTACCAAATAATTGATGGAGTTCTTTTTAGAAAGAACTATGCTGAAGTATTTTTGAGATGCCTGGAAAGAGAGGATGCCTCTAAATTTGTTAAAGAGTTGCATGATGGTCTTGCTGTAGGACATTTTTCATGAGACACTACTACCCACAAGATGCTAATAGCTAGATATTATTGGCCAACACTATTTTAAAGATCCTCATGCCTATGTAAGGAAGTGTGACATCTTCCAGAGAAGCGATGGAAGATTAGCAAAAGCCGTTGGATCATTGAAACCGGTCATCATTTCGGAGCCGTTCGAACAATGGGGAATTGACATCATCGAAGAGATCAATCCAAATTATTCACTACAACACAAATACATCCTCACAACCACTGATTACTTCACAAGATGGGTGGAAGCAATTTCGTTATGTAAAGTGAATGAAGACGTAGTCATAGACTTACAAGAAAACATTATGACTAGGTTTAGGGTTCCAATTTCACTGGTTTTTGATAATGCATCTTACTTTTCATTGATAAATCTAACTGAATTTGCTAATGAAAAAGGAATGAAAATGCATTATTCTACTAATTATTATCCCCAAGGTAACGAGTTAGCTGAATCAACTAATAAAAAACTTATTAAGATTTTAAAGAAGATTGCCATAGAAATTCAAAGAAGTTGGCATGTAGCTCTTTCAAATGCACTTTGGGCAGATAGGGTCACCCCCAACAATTCCTTAGGTGTGTCACCTTATACTCTAATTTATGGGAAATAAGCTATTCTACCCCCAAAGATTTTACTTCAACATTCTCAGTTAGGCCAAGCGTCACAAGGGTCTAGTAGTGAAGTTTTGCAAGCTCGAATTAATACCTTGCTGAAACTAGAGGAGTCTAGGCTCAAGTTTAAGGAGAGGTTTAAACACCAGTAGGAGATTGTTAAAAGGTGTTTTGATAAACATAAGTACGGGAAGGGAAGTTTTGAATTTGGAGACTTGGTTCTCAAATTGGATCACCCGGATGATGAAAAGGGAAACCATACGAAGTTTCAACACCTATGGGTTGGCCTATTTAAGATTGTTGAAAAGTTAGGCCCCTTAACTTATAAGTTACGGGTTTTGCAGGGGTGGGAAGAGAATCTTCCTGTTAATGGTTTGGTTCTCAAACCTTATTTCACTTAGTACTGTAGGAGCTCTTTGTACATAAACAAATCATTTCATTTTGTTTCTTGATTTATTTTGATTGAAATTACTTTCTTTCCGATGATTTACCTTTTTTTTGTTATTTTTTTTCCAACATCTTCTTTATTTCAGTAATTTGCTTTACTCTATTTTGTTCATTTCAAAATAAGTCATCTCAATCTTTGGTGCTTGGGGGATTGGGACAAACTACTAATATTTGGAATTTATCTATGTCAATTTTTTGGTCAGAACAAGATTCTTTAATTTGATAGTCTGCTAAAGGGAAGTTATTTAAAGAACACATTGAAGTCATATGTAAACCTTGTAAAATAACTGAGGTAGAAGAAGTCTAGAATACTATCTTGGGACTCCATCCACTTTCACATTAATATCTGTCATAGAAATCTTACCGCAAAAAGACCCACAGAAAGAAAGCAGAATGGACATGTTTATGGTATTCAAAATAATCCCATGCCACAAAAGAAATCCAAAAGGATTATTATAAAAGAGTCAAAATTCCATAACAGAAAGTATATATCAAAAGGATATACTGAATACATAAATTTGTAAAATGATTGGATTGCTCAAAAGGTTCTTCTTCATCTATGAGATGAAACAAAATATCACTCACACAAAAGGATACTATGGATGGAAGAACCTAAATCAAATCTCAAAGAGCCAAAAGGAAATCAAGGAAGACTCGAAGGAAAAAAAGTCCCAAGCATAAACGAATGCAAAAGGAATGGGAATGAGGAACAAATGAATGCACCTGTCTAAATCTGTTACGATCGTGTGGTGTCATAATTGGAAGCAACCAAATACAGAGGTAAAAATAAATCTCACATTTTGGCCTCAAAAGAGTTATCAGGACTTCTAAACCCTGGTTACCATATCCCAAAGTACTAAAATCAATTAGATGCTCTGAATCTTACGTTCCTGGAAAAGTATATACTCTTAAATAATCTTGGGAAAGACTGAGATAAGATACTCTAATAAGATACCATAAAGCAGTCGTGTTTTGAAAGATAGTTTTTCCATAGATCTATGTTCGCCAGCCAGTCGCCAATTGTTGCTGCTGCAACCACCACCCCAAAATTTTTACGATTTTGGGGCCCCCCTTGGATTTTTTCATCTTTTGATCTTGCCTGGATTGATTTTTGATCCTTGAAAAAAATTTGTTTCCATGACTTATTTTCATTTTGAACCAAGTTTGAAGAGTTTTTGCACTAAGTGAAAATTAATATTTGCCCTGAAATGTTGGAAGAATTTTTGAATTTTCGCTGACATAGTGGAAAAAAATCTGACTTCCATCCCGACGTGTTCCGGCCAATTGTACGATGTCTTTGGTCCAAATTTTTAACCTTTTTCAGAAAAATTTCGAGTTCCCAGCTGACGGTTATGGGTATGTTTGAGTGTTGGAGCCGATACAGTCGACAGAATTCTGCCTCTGGAGCCGACGATTCTTCGTCGGGTCATTTCACCATTTCATGGATGACCATTGTGGCTAGTTCTTCTTTTCATTTCCAAAGTGTCGGGTGAGATTAGGATTTAGTTACCAATCAGATACTTATTTGCGAGTCTGCCGACAAAATTTTGGTTGGGCGTTCTCAATAAACTTCTCCGACAGTGTTGGTATGCATTTGATTTTATTTCCAATGAAGGAAACAAAGTTTATGTCTTGTACTTGATCCTTCGTTTCCGCAACATCGGGTGAGCCATGTCGATTCCTTTTGCGGTTGGTTTTCATGAAGAAAGTCGACAGCTGCGGCGTAATCTTTTGTTTTGAGACGACACTATCAGAAGGTGCTTGCTTTTCCCTCACCGATGTAGTAGTGTGCTGATAAGTTTAAACTTGGGCACCAAACGACATTTTTTTTCTCATGTGATTTAAATGCCCCAACCACCACATTAAATGCATGTTTTTATTTATTGTTCTATATATATCCTTGGGGGGGGGTTTGTTATGGGTGTTACGGTTTTTTACAGATTGGTAAATACAACTCATTTTGAGTGCGCCTTGTGGGAGTCTGACACTTGGATCCTACGTGGCGTGTGAGCCAGGCATTTGACCAACCTTCAAGTCCCCTTTTTCCAGGTAGGTTTCTATCCTTGTTGTATTTTTTTATTTTTGGTAAAACAGTGCTTGAAGATCTACCGTTTGTGGGTTTTGTGGAATGGTGTGTTGGTTTTCATTTTGCAATGCTAGGGTTTTTGTTTTTCTATCCACCGTAGTTTTAAAGTCCATCCCCCAACCTCATAAAGCTTTAGATATCTCGGCCTTCCTATTTTTTATCTAGTTTGCAAAAGACTGTTGTTTTCACCTGCCTGTTATATGTAGAGTTAGGAGTAGGGGTTTGTTGCCACCTTTCACACACCTGGGTCACGTGGCAGAAATATTCAAGCCAATCGGTGTGTCCTTGGGGGCAAGTCTTGAGTCAAGGTTGTCACCTTGTTCTTGACTCCTCCATTTAGGCTCAACTCCTAATGAAGCCAAGGGGGGTAGACCCTATTAATTTACTAAGGCAAAATTATTTAGTATGATGATGGTATTAAAGAGTATGTTTTTTAGGAGTTTTGACTTAACAATTGTAAAAAACAAATAGCCAGATAAGATAATAACAAGTAAGCAAGAAATGACATGCAATCGCATATAGATTAAAAGAAATGTGACAGTTGACCAGTGCCAAAAATGGAGTCGAAAATATTTAAGAGTTCTTGCAAGTGATGAAATAAATGTTGTGCAATTGTATCTTGGTTAATTTTAAATTAATGTGAAGATGAGTAATTTAACTTAGACGAGGGGACTCCAGATATACCTAGGGGGTACTTGAAGTATGTCCAAAACTAAACCATCATGGCTACCCGCAAGGAATATGTGGGCTGAATGGAGTCTCTGAGGTTATTGTTCATAATGCACCCGAAGGTGTAACAGAGATCGGTGCCTTAAGGTCACTTTCCAGTTGTTCCCACTCCTTTGGGTATTTTGCCACTGCTTATAGTTTGATCGAGGTGATGGATTTTCTCCTGATGGTTGTCAATTTGGGAGGTGAAGACTAATTAATCTAGTCACTCAAGTGCTTTTGATGTAGCTTGATTGATCGAACGAACTGCAGCCAAGTGTAGAGCATACACACTAGAGTTTTTGTTATTTTTAGTAAATTTTAAAAGAGGTGTTCTTATTAAAAAGAAAACCCTCCAGGAACCTCTTTCAGTCCAAGTGGACCTCGATCGGGGAATCAAGGAGGGGTTGATTTTATTATGATTATAAAAAAAATTAACGATATCAGATGAAGCATAAACAAATAAGCAAACCATAATTTTCTATTTAGACTACCACGACCCTTTCTTCACCTTTCGGCTCAAAAGGAGGCTCGCAGGGTAAGTATTACAGATACTTTGAAACAACCAGATAAGGATTTTGGATTTTCTCCATTATTCATCAATTTATTAATTAAAATAATCAATAAATTATTTTTGGGGGCTTTCTGACCTAAGTGATGGAAAATCACTCAAAACTAGGAAATAGTGAGTCTATAGGTTTATTGGGTGCTCTTAGCTTGAAAATGAGCACCTACATGACTGAATCTCACTTCCGAGCCCACTTTTATTACAAAACCAATTTTTCCAATTAAACTATTAAAAAATAGCCTAAGTTTTGGAAAAATTAAATTTTAATAAAAAACACTGAAAAAATTTAAAATTTAAAAAAATTGAAAAAACCTAGGGGGACTTAGACATGTTCATATGACTTGAACATTATGCATAGCATGTTTATACATTGACACATAGACTCTAATAACCTCAATAGGCTTGAGTTCCAATCCAACCACCCCAACTTTGGAGGTATGGAGTGAAAAACTTAGAAATTATTAGTCGTTTATTCAACAACCAATAATAACCAAGGAAAAAAACACCCTGGGCTGATCGGATTGACAACTAAAGTCTAATAGGCCGAGTCTTTTATAGACACTATCATGCTAGAACATTTATTACAATTCTCCCATGGGGTATGAACATGTGATATAGTACAACAAATCTTACCAGAAGCAAGACTGAAGGTCTTCTGAAGTTCGAACAAGTTATCCTTGTCCGGTTCACCAGGCTCACTTGATAAAAACCACTAAGTACAATTTAGGTGGTAACATTCTGGCTCCAACTGTGGGACCTGTGCTCGATCTGGTCTTTAAGGCAAGGAGAGGATACAAGAACACCATAATCTTTGGTTTATATACCCTGTAAAAACATCTCAACTTGACAAGAAAAACCTTAGTAGCACAAGTTTTATAAAAAACCAAATGAACCATTAAGCTGATTTAATTAAACAAAATAAATGTAACTAACTAAAAGAAGCAACGTTTTATTATAGTTAAGTATAAAAAAAAAATGTAGAAAGTAAATGCTCTCTTTCAAGGAGCTTATTTTCCTACTCTAAGCATGATATAAAAAGGGTTAAGTGTAATGAAAAATCTAATTTAACCACCTAAGCATTTTATTAACATAATTTTTTTTCCTTGTCTTTGGTTACCATCCAAAGTAAGGATACCTTATTCAGAAAATGCAAACCTGCATGATGATTCAGAATGGGCAGGATGGATGGGAGATCATAGGCATGAATAATGTCATAAAAATTATTTCCCAACTTGTATGTGCTCATGCAGGATGCTTCTATCCATGACTGGATAGGACTAATATACCAATCAGAATGATGAGGCAGACTAAATACATCATCATACTGATCACCGAGGCTTATCAAATAATAACTCGTTGCACAAGCCCCAAGTAGCTCCAAATCATAAGGAACCTCTATATGTGAAAAAGATGGTTGAGACTGATATTTCACTGACTGCATCACATCTGACTTTTCACAACACTGTTTCTCAATGTCTTCATTACTGATACCCTTGTGTGGATCTGGATGATATGACTCTGAATGATTACGTGAAAATTCTAAATGCTCCTCTTCTATACTAATATTTTCCCAGGTATCTAGATCCATGCTCCCCTCTACAAATGTATCGTATATTGGACTTCCACAAATTTTTGAATAGACACTCCCCTTGCTGGACATATAATGGATGGGGTTCTCAATAATATTTTCAGAAGTTGGATTATCTATGAAATTCCAATATTGATCACTCCCATCTATGTTGGATATGAGAGATTCTTCCTTGCTGGTATCACATCCTGAGATATAACTACCCTCCTCCTGCTCATAATAATCATCCTTCAAAGTTTTGGTTTCAAAGATATTATGATAATTTAAACTATCCAAAACTTCATCCCTAAGAGATGAACATAGAGGAGTATCATCATACACATCATAAACTTCTTCATAAGTGTTGATCTCTGTAATGGTTTCCTCACGAGGGCTATCTAGAAAAGCATTGCAACAATCTTGAGAAAATCTCAAATCTTCAATGTCTTCAGTTATGGTGACATGAGGAGAGTCTTCAACAATGTGTTCAATCATGGCTTCCTTGTGAAGCTCTCCAACATGATTGTCATGGATGTTCCCATGTTCAGAATATTGCTGTGTAATGAGAGATACCTTATATTCTTTAAAAAACCGCTTAATTTCTTCCTTTCTTAAATAACTACTAGGATGGTCTTTGATGGGAGTATCATGGATCTTCTCTTCACTTAAATGTTCAAGAAGTGATTCCAAGTCTTCAATACTTTGTATCTTGGCAAAAGGTCCATCATATGTTTCCATGTGATACTCTATCCTAGATAGGTAGAAGGTAAAGATATTTTCAAGGAACTTTTTCAAACCATTCATACTACCTCTACCATCATGCCACTTCTCTAAAAACATCCAAAGGAAGCTTGGAAATGAGGTTATACATTTATTAGGAAGGCCCCGATAGAACCAACAACAGGCCTCACCCTGAAAAGTACTAGCAAACATTTCCATCATATTGCCTTCATGAAGCACATTGGAGTGGGCCATCAACTGAAGAAAGATTTGACATTCCAGACGGCCAAATCACCATAATTTCCATGAAATACTAGAAGCCATTTATATGCATCCCCCACACCATCACAATAGTTAGGAAAACCTGGGATGTTTGAGAAATCGATAGGCTGAAAAAGTCCAGTTATCTGGGCACCATATTGCTCCCTTAATTCATCCATATCAAAAATTAATTGTATGCATTTGATATAACCATTAAACCCTATACTGAATAGGTGGAGCTATCAAGTGATGAGATTTAAAGGTTTTAATATGTCGCATGGGCTCATCTACATGCAACAAAACTCAACAAATTTAGGAGAAAGCAGGGTTTTATCCTTTCAATGGAGTCGCCATGTGAAAAAGAAAAATAAGCATTTATAAATCTTTTCACAAAAAATATTTTTTGCTTTTCTTTGAAAAAATAAAAAATAAACAAAAGCTTAGTGGAGTCACCCGATGAAAATTAAAGATCTACTCTAAGCATTCATCAAAGAAAGAAAAAACAAAAGGGAAGAAAACAAAAGTCGTACTACGGGAATAAAAAGATTTATCCCTGCCAACAGTGCCAAAAAGTGTTGCCTCCTTTCGCACACCTGGGTCACGTGGCAGAAATATTCAAGCCACTCGGTGTGTCCTTGGGGGCAAGTCTTGAGTCAAGGCTGTCACCTTGTTCTTGACTCCTTCGTTTAGGCTCAAATCCTAACAAAGCCAAGGGGGGTAGACCCTATTAAGTTACTAAGGCAAAATTAATTAGTATGATGATGGTATTAAAGAGTATGTTTTTTAGGAGTTTTGACTTAACAATTGTAAACAACAAATAACCAGATAAGATAAGCACAAATAAGCACGAAATGACACACAATCACATATAGATTAAAAGAAATAAACAGTTGACCAGTGCAAAAAATGGAGTCGAAAATATTTAAGAGTGCTTGCAAGTGCTGAAATAAATGTTGTGCAATTGTATCTTGGTTAATTTTAAATTAATGTGAAGATGAGTAATTTAAATTAGGTGAAGGGACTCCAGATATACCCAGGGGTTACTTGAAATATGTCCAAAACTAAATCGTCATGGCTACCCATAAGGAATATGTGGGCTGAATGGAGTCTCTGAGGCTGTTTTTCATAATGCTTCCGAAGGTGTAACTGAGATCGACACCTCGAGGTCACTTTCCAGTTGTTCCCACTCCTTTGGGTATTTTGCCACCACTTACAGTTTGTTCAAGGCGTTGGATTTTTTCCTAATGGTTTGTAAATTTGGGAGGTGAAGACTAATTAATCTAGTCGCTCAAGTGCTTTTGATGCAGCTTAACTGATCGGACGAACCGCAGCCAAGTGTAGAGCATACACACTGGATTCTTTGTTATTTTTAGTAAATTTTAAAAGAGGTGTTCTTATTAAAAAGAAAACCCTCCAGGCTACCTCTTTCGGCCCAAGTTGACCTCAAATGGGGAATAAAGGAGGGGTTGATTTTATTATGATTATAAAAACAATTAACGATATCGGATGAAGCATAAACAAATAAGAAAACCACAATTTTCTATTTAGACTACCATGACCCTTTCTTCACCTTTCGGCTCAAAAGGAGGCTCGCAGGGTAAGTATTACAATTACTTTGAAACAACCAGATATGGAATATGACAATGATTATAAGTCAAAGTATACTTCCTTGCATATTATAACTACACTAGATTGAAAACAGATGAACAAAAAGTAAAAAATGACACAGATGCTAATCCCCCCAGGGGGGATGGTGAATAGGATCGAAAGAGCCTATTTGAAAAGTTTTTTTATTTTTATTAGCAGAAATTACAATATCAGAAAACTGAAATTAATCCACTTGGTATTTATATGGGGTGACACCAAAGTTTTACAAATTGGAAAAAAATGAAATTTATGGAAGACGGAGACCCCCTAGGGGGTTTCGAATGGTCCAAAAATGATTTCCGGACAGTGCCTCCTCCTCTTTTCTGTTACATGTGCTAAAAACCAGAAATTTTATCACAGCTAAATATGCCCAAAAGTACTTTTGTGTGAACAAAGATTTTACCCAAAAATTCTAAGTTAAAACTAGTTTTTAATGAAGCGAAAAAATAACCAAGGAAAGCAAGCTTTCCTTGGGATCTTGGCCTGCTTTTGGTGTAACCAATATGAATCACTTAAATTGATAAATATAAATTTTTAGATTCTACGGAAACAACCATGCATTCAACAAGTTTTAGATCTACTTTCACAGTCTTGAAAAATGACAATTTTCCCTAAAACTAGATCTAGAATGCTTGTAAATTTTCTTTAGGAATGAGATCTAGTTTATTGAGCTTTAAAGAAGCAATATATATGTAAAATAAACTCTGAAATTGATAGATATAAACAATTTTAAAGTTGCAAACAAGTAACCTGACTGATTTTAGAAAAAATTGAAGGAGGAAGCGGAAAAGAAAAGCATTTTTGTTGGAAGCCTTGAAGATCAACTGTGGAGCTTTCCGGTGGAATGTCGAGGGACTGTGCCGTTGAATGGTTTATGAGAGAGTGAAGAAGAAAAATATATCAGCATCCTCTCCAACCTAGGAACCTGCAACTGAATCCAAAGACTTGCCAAAATGCTTGTGAGATCCGGTCAATACATACATAGAGATTTCAGAATAACATGCATATAAAATTATAAAACATGCTGAATCTAGATCTATAAACATGCATAAAAAAGGAAAGATATGGCCAATAAACTTATTAACAAACTCCTTTCCTATCAATATTATAATAAACTTATTATCAATCTTAGCAATGAATCCACCAACAATCAGCAAATTATGAACATAGATACAGGTTACCTCAGTAAAACATGGCAATGCTCATCCACACATACAATGACATGACACCATCTTGCCTCCAAAGATTCACTTTATTCCAATAGAAAAAGATATTACATAGTATTACAACATCAATATCTCCTCAATCCAACTCTTACTAGCTTGGAAGAGGCAGCTTGAGCTTTATTTATACAAAAAACAGGAGATCCAGCCCAGGGGGCACAAATACCAAGGAGACAAACCACTGCAGTTGAAGTCAATCAATGCTGATTTGAAGCCGAATTGAGCCTACCTGTCAATCAGGGGATTGATTGAGCTGACACATCAACCCACAGACTGACACATCAATCCACAGACTGACACATCAATCCACAGAGCTTCCTGGAGAGCCCACACATGTGGAAGAGAGAGAGAGGGCACAATTCCCCATAAAGGACGCTAACGATCAACTCTGGATCTGTCCAGATCACCTCCTTAAGTCAAGGACTTGTCAGATCCAGTCAATCTGGTTCAGATCTAACTAATTTCAATCAAATCAGCTGAGAATCCAATAATCTAGGATTTTGGATTTGCTCCATTATTCATCAATTTATTAATTAAAATAATCAATAAATAATTTTTGGGGCTTTCTGACCTGAGTGATGGAAAATCACTCAAAACTAGGAAATAGTGGGTCTATAGGTTTACTGGGTGCTCTTATCTTGAAAATGAGCACCTACATGACTGAATCTAACTTCCGAGCCCACTTTTATTACAAAATCAATTTTTCCAATTAAACTATTAAAAAATAGCCTAAGTTTTGAAAAAACTAAATTTTAATAAAAAACACTGAAAAAATTTAAAATTTAAAAAAGTTGAAAAAACCTATGGGGACTTAGACATGTTCATATGACTCGACCATGATGCCTAGCATGTTTATACATTGACACATAGAAGCTAATAACCTCAATAGGCCTAAATGCCAAGCCAACCACCCCAACTTTGGAGGTATGGAGTGAAAAACTCAGAAATTATTAGTCGTTTATTCAACAACCAATAATAACCAAGGGAAAAAACACCCTAGGCTGATCAGAGTGACAAATAAAGTCTAATAGATTGAGTCTTTTATAGACACTATAATGCTAGAACATTTATTACAACTACCCCATGGGGTATGAACACGTGATATAGTAAAACAAAGCTTCCTAGAAGCAAGACTGAAGGTCTTCTGAAGTTCGAACAAATTATCCTTGTCTGGTTCACCAGGCTCATTTGATAAAAAACCACTAAGTACAACTTAGGTGGAAACATTCTGGCTCCAATTGTGGGACCTGTGCTTGATCTAGTCTTTAAGGCAAGGAGAGGACACGAGAACACCAGAATATTTGATTTATATACCCTATAAAAACATCTCAACTTGACAAGAAAAACTTTAGTAGCACAAGTTTTATACAAAACCAAATGAACCATTAAGCTGATTTATTTAAACAAAATAAATGTAACTAACTAAAAGAAGCAAAGTTTTATTATAGCTAAGTATACAATAGAAATGCAGAAAGTAAATGCTCTCTTTCAAGGAGCTTATTTTCCTACTCTAAGCATGATATAAAAAGGGTTAAGTGTAATAAGAAATCCAATGTAACCACCTAAGCATTTTATTAGCATAATTTTTTTTTCCTTGTCTTTGGTTACCAGCCAAAGTAAGAATACCTTATTCAGAAAATGAAAACCTGTGTGATGATTCAGAATGGGTGGGATGGATGGGAGATCATAGGCATGAATAATGTCATAAAAATTATTCCCCAACTTGTATGTGCTCATGAAGGTTGCTTCTATCCATTACTGGATAGGACTGATATACCAATCAGAACGATGAGGCAGACTAACTACATCATCCTACTGATCACTGGGGCTTATCAAATGATAACTCATTGCACAAGCCCCAAGTAGCTCCAAATCATAAGGAACCTCTATATGTGAAAAAGATGGTTGAGACTGATATTTCACTGATTGCATCACATCTGACTTTTCACAACACTGCTTCTCAATGTCTTCATTACTGATACCCTTGTGTGACTCTGCATGATATGACTTTGAATGATCACGTGAAAATTCTAAATGCTCCTCTTCCATACTAATATTTTCCTAGGTATCTAGATCCATGATCCCCTCTACGGATGTATTGTAGATTGGACTTCCACAAATTTTTGAATAGACACTCCCCTTACTGGACATATAATGGATGGGGTTCTCAATAATATTTTCACAAGTTGGATTATCTATGAAATTCCAATATTCATCACTCCCATCTATGTTGGATATGAGAGAGTCTTCCTTGCTGGTATCACATCCTGAGATATAACTACCCTCCTCCTGCTCATAATAATCATCCTTCAAAGTTTTGGTTTCAAAGATATTATGAGAATTTAAACTTTCCAAAACTTCATCCCTAAGTGATGAACATAGAGGAGTATCATCATACACATCATAAACTTCTTCATAAGTGTTTATCTCTGTAATGGTTTCCTCATGAGGGCTTTCTGGACAAGCATTGTAACATGTTTTCAGTTATGGTGACATGAGGAGAGTGTTCAACAATGTGTTCAATTATGGCTTCCTTGTGAAGCTCTCCAACATGATTGTCATGGATGTTCCCATCTTCAGAATCTTGCTGTGTAATGAGAGATACCTTATATTCTTTAAAAAGCCGCTTAATTTCTTCCTTTCTTAAATAACTACTAGGATGGTCTTTGATGGGAGTATCATGGATCTTCTCTTCACTTAAATGTTCAAGAAGTGAATCCAAGTCTTCAATACTTTGTATCTTGGAAAAAGGTCCATCATATGTTTCCATGTGATACTCTATCCCAAATAGCTAGAAGGTAAATATCTTTTCAAGGAACTTTTTCAAACCATTCATACTACCCCTACCATCATGCCACTGTTCTAGAAACATCCAAATGAAGCTTGGAAATGAGCTTATACATTTATTAGGAAGGCCTTGATAGAACCAACAATAGGCCTCACCCTAAAAAGTACCAGCAAAAATTTCCATCATATTGTCTTCATGAAGCACATTGGAGTTGGCCATCAACTGAAGGAAAGATTTGACATGCTGGACGGCCGAATCACCATAATTTCCATGAAATACTGGAAGCCATTTATATGCATCCCCCACACCATCACAATAGTTAGGAAAACCTGGGATGTTTGAGAAATCGATAGGCTGAAAAAGTCCGATTATCTGGGCACCATACTGATCCCTTAATTCATCCATATCGAAAATTAATAGTATTCATTTGATATAACCATTAAACCCTATACTGAATAGGTGGAGCTATCAAGTGATGAGCTTTAAAGGTTTTAATATGTCGCATGGGATCATCTACACATAACAAAACTCAACAAATTTATGAGAAAGTAGGGTTTTATCCCTTCAATGGAGTCACCATGTGAAACAGAAAAATAAGCATTTATAAATATTTTCACAAAAAATATTTTTTGCTTTTCTTTGAAAAAATAAAAACTAAACAAAAGGTCAATGGAGTTGCCAGATGAAAATTAAAGATCTACTCTAAGCATTCATCAAACAAAGAAAAAACAAAAGGGAAGAAAACCAAAGTCGTACTCCGGGAATAAAAGGATTTATCCCGAACAACGGCGCCAAAAAGTGTTTCTGCCTTTCACACACCTGGGTCACGTGGCAAAAATCTTCAAGCCACTCGGTGTGTCCTTGGGGGCAAGTCTTGAGTCAAGGCTATCACCTTGTTCTTGACTGCTCCGTTTAGGCTCAACTCCTAATGAAGCCAAGGGGGGTAGACCCTATTAAGTTACTAAGGCAAAATTATTTAGTATGATGATGGTATTAAAGAGTATGTTTTTTTGGAGTTTTGACTTAACAATTGTAAACAACAAATAACCAGATACGATAATCACAAGTAAGCATGAAATGACACGCAATATCATATAGATTAAAAGAAATAAACAGTTGACCAGTGCCAAAAATGGAGTCGAAAATATTTAAGAGTGCTTGCAAGTGCTGAAATAAATGTTGTGCAATTGTATCTTGGTTAATTTTAAATTAATGTGAAGATGAGTAATTTAACTTAGGCAAGGGGACTCCAGATATACCCAGGGGGTACTTGAAGTATGTCCAAATCTAAACCATCACGGCTGCCCGCAAGGAATATGTGGGCTGAATGGAGTCTCTGAGGTTGTTGTTCATAATGCATTCGAAGGTGTAATAGAGATTGGCGCCTCGAGGTCACTTTCCAGTTGTTCCCACTCCTTTGGGTATTTTGCCACCGCTTATAGTTTGTTCGAGGCGTTGGATTTTCGCCTGATGGTTTGTTAATTTGGGAGGTGAAGACTAATTAATCTAGTCACTCAAGTGCTTTTAATGCAGCTTGACTGATTGAACGAACTGTAACTAAGTGTAGAGCATACACACTGGAGTCTTTGTTATTTTTAGTAAATTTTAAAAGAGGTGTTCTTATTAAAAAGAAAACCCTCCAGGAACCTCTTTCGGTCCAAGTGAACCTCAATTAGGGAATCAAGGAGGTGTTGATTTTATTATGATTATAAAAACAATTAACAATTTCAGATGAAGCATAAACAAATAAGCAAACCACAATTTTCTATTTAGACTACCACATCCCTTCACCTTTCGGCTCAAAAGGAGGCTCGCGGGGTAAGTATTACAATTACTTTGAAACAACCAAATATGGAATATGACAATGATTATAAGTCAAAGTATACTTCCTCACAGATTATAACTACACTAGATTGAAAACAGATGAACAAAAAGTAAAAAATGACACAAACGCAAATCCCCCCAGGGGGGATGGTGAATAGGCTCGAAAGAGCCTATTCGAAAAGATTTATATTCTTATTAGCAGAAATTACAATATTAGAAAACTGAAATTAATCCACTTGGTCTTTATATGGGGTGATACCAAAGGTTTACAAATTGCAAAAATTTGAAATTTATGGAAGACGGAGACCCCCTGGGGGGTTTCGAATGGTCCAAAAATGCTTTCCAGACAGCGCCTCCTCCTCTTTTGTGTTACACCTGATAAAAATCATCAATTTTATCACAGTTAAATATTCCCAAAAACATTTTTAAAGTACTTTTGGGTGAACAAACCTTTTACCCAAAAATTCTAAGTTAAAACTAGTTTTTAATGAAGCGGAAAAAGAACTAAGGAAAGCAAGCTTTCCTTGGGATCTTGGCCTTATTTTGGTGTAGCAAATATAAAGCACTTAAATTTCTGAATATAAATTTATATATTCTAAGGAAACAACCATGCATTCAACAAGTTTTAGATCTACTTTCACAGCCTTGAAAAATGACAATTTTCCCTAAAACTAGATCTAGAATGCTTGTAAATTTTCTTTAGGAATGAGATCTAGTTTATTGAGCTTTAAGGCAGCAATATATATGTAAAATAAACTCTGAAATTGATATATCTAAACAATTTTAAATCTGCAAACAAGTAACCAGACTGATTTTAGAAAAATTTGAAGGAGGAAGAGGAAAAGAAAAGCATTTTTGCTGGAAGCCTTGAAGATCAACCGTGGAGCTTTCTGGTGGAATGTCGAAGGAATATGCCCTTGAATGTTTTTGGAGAGAGTGAAGAAGAAAACTAGATCAGCATCCTTTCCAAGCTAGGAACTTGCAACTGAATCCAAAGACTGGCAAAAATACTTGTGAGATCCGGTCAATACATACATAGAGATTTCAGAATAACATGCATATAAACTTATAAAACATGCTGAATCTAGATCTATAAACATGCATAAAAAAGGAAAGAGATGGCCAATAAACTTATTAACAAACTCCTTTCCTATCAAGATTATAATAAACTTATTATCAATCTTAGCAATGAATCCACAAACAATCAGCAAATTATGAACATAGATACAGGTTACCTCAGTAAAACATGGCAATGCTCATCCACACATACAATGACATGACACCATCTTGCCTCCAAAGCTTCAGTTTATTCCAATACAAAAATATATTACATAGTATTAAAACAACAATAGCTCCTCAATCCAACTCTTACTAGCTTGGAAGAGGCAGCTTGAGCTTTATTTATACAAAAAATAGGAGATCCAGCCCAGGGGGGCGCAAATACCAAGGAGACAAACCACTGCAGCTGAAGGAGAGTCAATGAATGCTGATCTGAAACCGAGCTGAGCCTACCTATCAATGGGGGGGCTGATTGAGCTGACACATCAACCCATAGATTGACACAACAATCCACAGACTAACACATCAATCCACAGAGCTTCCAGGAGAGCCCACATGTGTGGAGGAGAGAGAGAGGGTGCAATCCGCCATAAAGGATGCCGAAGATCAACTCTGGATCTATCCAGATCACCTCCTTCAGTTAAGGATTTGTCAGATCCAGTCAATCTGGTTCAAATTTGACTGATTTCAATTAAATCGGCTGAGAATCCATTGATCTAGGATTTTGGATTTGCTCCATTATTCATCAATTTATTAATTAAAATAATCAATAAATGATTTTTTGGGGCTTTCTGACTTGAGTGATGGAAAATCACTCAAAACTAGGAAATAGTGGGTCTATAGGTTTATTGGGTACTCTTAGCTTGAAAATGAGCACCTACATGATTGAATCTTACTTCCGAGCCCACTTTTATTAGAAATCCAATTTTTCCAATTAAACTATTAAAAAATAGCCTAAGTTTTGGAAAAAATAAATTTTAATAAAAAACATTGAAAAAATTTAAAATTTAAAAAAGTTGAAAAAACCTAGGGGGACTTAGACATGTTCATATGACTCGACCATGATTCCTAGCATGTTTATACATTGACACATAGACTCTAATAACTTCAATAGGCCTAAATGCCAAGCCAACCACCCCAACTTTGGAGGTATGGAGTGAAAAACTCAGAAATTATTAGTCGGTTATTCAACAACCAATAATAACCAAGGGAAAAAACACCCTGGGCTGATCGGATTGACAAATAAAGTCTAAGAGACCGAGTCTTTTACAGACACTATCATGCTAGAACATTTATTACAATTCCACCATGGGGTATGAACATGTGATATAGTACAACAAAGCTTCCCAGAAGAAAGACTGAAGGTCTTCTGATGTCCGAACAAGTTATCCTTGTCCGATTCACCAGGCTCACTTGATAAAAAACCAATAAGTACAACTTAGGTGGTAACAGGGTTGAAAGACTAAGGAAGGATGTTAATATGGGTTTAGGTGAGCAGAGTAAATAGAGAGATAGAGAGTAGGAGAGCTAGTAGTGTTGGATTTCTTCCCTCTCTCTATCCTTGTAATCAGGTTCAGTCCCTCTTTCTTAGCAAAACAAATCCCAATATATCGACCTGACAAAGCAGAGCTCACCCAAAAACACCTACAACACAGATGGCATCTCACATGAGATATATCAGTTTTATGGGTAATTGCCAGAACCACATTTTCACAGTTTATGTGGGAGGGTGATTTAATACCTTGTCCTTGTTGCAATGTTTTCCAACGAAGACAGGGAATGTGGGCTACTTGTATGCACAATAATTCAATACCAAGATATGATTCGACCCCTTCTTATGGTACTCAAGTGGGAAAATAGTGAATAGACAGCATAATCATATTCATTAATATAATGCGATAGTCAGACATTTATCCAGTTGCAACATAATAATCATCTACTCATTCAACACAACATTCACACATATAACTAAGCTACTCAACATTCACACATATAAATAGCATATAATGTAGAAACCCATTTGGGAAAAAACCAGAAGTTGCTTTTTATCTACCATGAGGAAGTAGATGCACTTTTTGTCTATGCACAAAGTTGCAGACTATGTTCAAGATGATCTATTCTATATGTATATACTTTTCCTCCCTCTCATGCTATTTGATCTTCTTTTTTCTCTCTCTATTCTACTCCTAGTAGCGATATGCACAAATCCTGGATTGACTCAACCTTATCTTCTTATCTGCGCACTCATCTGCATAACCACTACTATGATGCACTCATCTATCCAGAATCATTAAACAAAAAACTATATATCTTAAGTCTAGCTTAAGCATATTTTCTAAGAGTCTAGAGATTATTCAAAATTGTTGTATCAGTTAATTGGCTAAAACCATCTAACCCATTTAAATCTTGGGTTCCTTCTTTTATATCAAAATTACAGGCTCGATATAGATCCCATACATGCTTGTTACCGACTTAATATTGAATCAATAACGACTCTAAGAGACTCATACATAATTCTCTTCATTCGCTATACCAACCGACTTACTATCTTCAACCAATAAGTTTTCTTTCATATTCTAGAAACACATAACAAAAAGGTGCTATCGGCTTGACTTACAAATATTCCTTCACGCATATGGTTTTTTCCATCTCCATCTGAGCTCGTACCCACAATATTTAAGGGTTTTTGTTTTCTCACTGTTATTCCTTAATGTCATTTTCCTGTCATTACGCTTCTACACACATCTGGTTCTACAGATATTATTCCATGTCATCTCTTATCTCGTTTTGTCCTTCTACCGTGGCTTACTAATCTGGCATAGCTTCCTCATCCCGTGCCTTTTATTTTTCTTCTTCTTCTCTTTCCTCCTTCTATCACAACATCCTTCCCTTTTCCTTGGTGCTACTTCCTCTATTGTATCTCATTCCTTTTAATCTTTTATGCTCCTTCTCCATAGTTAGGAAGAATTCTAGATGAATTCTGCCCTACCATCCCGAGGCCCAATAGGCCCCTAACACTCAACTATGTCTCTTCACAATCTATGCGAACTATTCCTCCATGGTCTAGCTTGCGCTAACTTTGGTCTGAAAATACTCCATGATTTTCAACAACTTTTGTTTCTCTATGTGCACTACTTCTTTTGTTTTTTGCATGTTCTTAACCAGGTCGGAACTGTCATGTTTTTGAATGACACTTTCCAAGGATGTCGCCACTTCACTCACCTTCTAGTGCACATAATGAATTAACGTTGTAACTATTTGTTACGGAGAAAACTTCCTATGGCTTGGGGTACCACAATAGACAAATTAACCACAGAAATCAATCCTTTCCTATATGCAAGAGAAACCAAACATCTAACACTAAAGGATCTCGATACATACCTTATTCCGGACGGTTGATGTAGATCCCCGTTGAGCTTTTCCACTCTAGCTTGTATTGATAATTTTCTCTCTCAACATTCAGCAAAAAAGACAAGAATGCTATATAATTGTGTTAGACCTACTCTAGCATATATAATCAATAACATATAAGCATTTAAAAGCATCCATGGATTCAATATTCATTTAAATACACATTATTGAACAGGAAAAGATATTTGTATTGACATAAATCAGAGATTACAATAGTGACAACCTTTGTCGGCACGTCTTCGAATCGGAGAAACTAAGTCCTCCACCACTTCAATCCTCCATCTCTTGATAGCAAGCTCACAAACAAAGGAAAGCTTGGGAAGAACACAAAGTGCTCCAAGGGACAAAGGGATGTAGACTCAAGTATAAGCTCCAGCAACAATGGACTATAGTTTACTTGCTCTGCAATTCCTCCCCCTTTCAATGTATCCAAAGGGTTCCTTATATAGTGCTTCAATGGGGTAATGGAAGGTCAAATCTGAGTGATCTCAAGGCATATGGAAGGCTAAGAGAAAAGTGACTTGGATCCACATCAAGGAAAACTCCAAAACTATTTGGCCTTTTGCACACATCCCGATTTACACGGGTTTAAGGGTGAAATCCGCATATATACGCGAGAATGAGTTTAAAAGTCCTGTATGGAAAATATGCATGTTTTTAGGGATGATCTTGGAAACATCAAAGGTACAAAAATGGTGCATGGGGTCTAAAGATTCTGGAAAGGGATAGGGAAGGCCATAAATATGTGATCCACCATGTGTGGTAAAATTAGTTGTAACAGATGCCCCCTAATGTGTGAGGTCAGAGGGGTCATACGATGGCCGAAATACATTATAAGTCTATCCCATAAGTGGAGTGATGAAGAACTAGGTGGAAGAACTAGCCATCCAACAGTATAATACAATGATGAAACTCCACACATAACTGCAAGTAGATATAGTAGTCCTGGATACATAAGAGTACAATGGCCATGACTAGGCATGATACAAAATATGACATGTGTGGTCATTGCGATGTACAATATAAATGGATCAGAATCTCCATGATGAAGATATACAAAGGATCATGATCTCCATGAAGGATGAAGATATATAATGGATCAAGATCTCCATAATGGTTGGAAATATCTGACATATACTGGAATCAAGTCACGAGCGCTGAAATCTCATGAACACTGACATGATCAAGGAGGTAGCATATATGAAATGCCACCAATCTGGAAGGTCTTCTACACAATCTACTACAAGTACATGTCCTACTATGTGAATAGAGGTGTCTAGGTCAAACACAGTATTCCATTGTCTGATTACCGATCATTGATGTATACCATTAACAGACGCGAGATCACCCACTGATAATGAAAATGGGAATCAATGTACTAGAGTGCAAACTAACAAGTGTGAACAATTGTGTTGAGGTCGAACACTTGAAAGGATCCATCGATCAGGGGACATTGATGTATTCCCAAAACTTTCGATGGCAAGAGAACCTGCCACTGATGACTGCAAGTCTCAAGGCACTAAAAAATGACTCTAGATTCCTATCCCAGAATAAATGATCTGAAGTCGATGGGATGAAATCCATTGGAAGGAGGGAATTAATGCATCCCTCATCATCCAACATGAGGTACTCAGCAAGGCTATATAACGTGGAAGGACTCGATCATAAAGTGCATGAACCAGTAGCAGTACCGGGAATGGCCAACATGCAAAGTCAAGAGAACTGAGGAATGGCTGACTCAGGTTTCAACTTTCTTCGAACAAGAGCATAAAGTCGAATGGTGACTGAACATAGGAAGCATAGACTCGATATACAAAACTGGGACATCTCTGCGACACAGGAGGCATCAACAAAGGCTCCATAGGGACTGGAAGCTTAACCAGTCAGTGGAGATAAAATTAGAGAAACAAGTACAGCTCCTAAAGTCAAACTATTAACCCAACCAACGAATGTGATAGACAGTGCTCTGTTCGAAGGCAACACAACTCGACTACTGCCAAAGATAACATCTTTTCTTGTCCAGTTTTTTGGTTTTTTTGATTTTTTTGGACTTTTTCAAATATTTTGAAAAGCTTGAAAAAGAATAAAAGTGCTTTATAGTTACAAACTAGGAGAAGACGAGTGTCAAATGGGAAAACAAATAGTTCCAAGCAGCGGAACATACCTATGCTCAATGCAAGGACACATGTGTAGGATAACGACACTTGAGGGAAAGTCCCCTCCCTGTAAAAATGGGGAATCAAGCTGCAACGGATATATATAATGGATCTACGTGGCTAGACATGAGACAAGCTCGGGCTATATGGCTGGTAATCAAAGTCAGGGAAGCTGGCATAGGGCTCAATGAGGCAGGAAAAACTCATGATAATTCAATTACAACTTGACATAAGCGAGTCCTGGGGACGAAGGCCAGCAAAAATATCAAGAGGAGTATGAGGCTCTTGCATAAAGACACGGTGATACTATACAAAGGACTCCCACACCCTAAAGGGAAAAATGTCGGCATGGGCACCAAATGCAATAAAGGAGCTAACTAGGGCACCCATGTATGGTCAAGCTATACCATTCACATCATGTCACTTCTATAACAGCAAGAAGGTTCTATAACAAGATAGAATGGGTTCGTACCTAAGGTTATAATGAAATGGTCATAAGGTCATGCAAAGTGCACATGGATATGAAATATAACCTATATGCTAGTTTATACATAATACCTAAGAGTGGCACGAATGGGGCAACATAATGGTCGAAACGACACTCAAAACGAACTCCTACATCATCAGATTAGTCCAAAACGGTCCAAAATGGTCAGAAACGGTCCAAAAATATAGAAAGGGGGTAAAAAATTTCAAAAATTTCAATTTTTTTTTATAAATAGTAAAAAATTGAAAAATTACATATCATTTGAAATTTTTACCCATTTGAGCTCAGAACTTCAAACGCGAATTCCAGGAGTTTCGTTCAGTGAAATTCGACACCGTTTGTTCCAAGTAACTTCTCATGTCCTCCTCTTCCATTTTCATGTAAATTTTTTCAATTCCCATGGTCAATTTTTGAATTTTAGGCCAGTCTAAATAGGTGATTTTGGCCCACGCAGAAATCAGGGTTTTTTCCGCGTATAGGGCTGGCTATACGCGGAAAAACTACCCAAACCCGCGTACATACGTGGCTGTTTTGCAAACAGTCGCATATGCGTTCGCACACATAGTTTTTTAAGGTAAATAATGACCAAAAATTATTTTTAATGTGCATGATGGTTCTATAATGGAGGGAAAGGGAACATGGAGATGTAGAAGAGGCTGTACGGGGTGATTTGATGGCTCAACAAGCTCTATGTGCATGTGGGCTATACAAGTTTTGGTGTCTTGGCAGCCTGAGGGCCAAACCAAGACTGCTGCAGATGCTAGTAGACTACTGGGATCTAGACTCAGAGTCTTTCCATATCGACAGGATGTCCCTCACTATAGAGGTGGAGGACATATATTTCATTACTGGATTGTCCTGACAGGGAGAGGTGGTGAACCTATGCTCTCGCGGGCCCAGAGGTGGCCTCAATATTGATGAGTACATTGTAGTATATTGTTTTCCAGACACAAAAAAGGTTGGGAGTCAAATCCTGAACAACTCCATTCAGGTGCTAGGACTGAAGGCCATACTATTGGAACTTGGTAGGATAGCTGGTCTAGCATCACTCCATTAGGCCTCATGACCATTGATGTTCTATGCAGTGGAGTCCATGAGACCCATAGTTTACGATTGGAGCACTATGTTGTTGAGCAACATGAAGCAGTAGCTCAGTGACTGCAAGATGGGTAGGGTATGAAACTTCGGTTTCGGTAGTATACTGAGCATGTTCTTCTTTGAGCATGTTCTAGGGCTAAGCCCTAGAGCTGACGTTCCTCCTCACAGGGTTTGAGATCTGGCCCAATGACGTTGGGAAGATGCTATGCACAGACTGGGCATAGGTAGGGTGTCTAACCCCTACCCAGCTGATTTATTTCGATGTGGGTGGTGATAGATAGTTGCCATCGATGATTACCCCGATGCGGGGATATATTTTCGGGGAGATCCTGACATGCCGCTACCACCAGAAGCAACACATGGTGATATTGGTAATGAATCTCAAACTATCTTTTAAATTTTTTTGAATTATTTAATTTTTTTTGTGTTTTTTGATATATAGACTCAAAAGACATGTTTTTGGTGTGACGACACATAGTGACACTTTGTCATATGTATGCAGATGTTGGAACACGGTGGCCTGATGGATTCCCTCGTCATAGACAGAGGGAAGAGGAGATGATATCATGGGTGTGTATGTGGAGCAAATGCTCCAAAGCATCCACACAAACTTTGTACGACTGACACATCGGGTACCCATGGCGCAAGTCGAGGACTTGCCTGAGGCCATGCAGAATCAAGTGGTTGGAGTACCTTGAGCATGGGTTTGGTTATTTCGATGACTAGTTAGAGCCTTGGTGTGCTACCAAAATCAGAACCCCCCTCCTCCTCCACAGGCATAGAGACCTGAGAGTGATTCATTTTTGTGCTACCATGTATTATATTTTGGTGGCTCGAAAGCCCCATTTTTGTATTATGACACTTATGTATTATGACGTCACATTTTGGATGTTTAATGAAAAACTTTTATGATGATCGATTTTATTTATTTAGATGTGTGTAAAGGCATATGTTTGTGATGTGCTATGGTCTATGAAACAAATGCCAATCTAACACATAAGCATATGAGTTAGCGACTTGATTAAAATTTCTTGGAACATGTATGTATGTTATGTTATCAAATTGTCATTCTAACAATCTCACACGTAAGAACTTAGTAATAATGTCGGATCTTCAATACAATACAAGCCATTAAGCTGTGACACTACTAACTACGAATGAAGACGTACCTCAAGAGAGAGAAAACCATGTGAAATGGCATCCCGTAATAGCTCGATAATGACACTATACTCAACAACGTTGTTCAAAGAAGGCCGTAAACATACGCCTCCTGAAGACAATACCTAACCCATAGGAGTATAAATCACCCAAGCAGCAGAGGCTGAGTGTTGAGTGTGACGTCTAGCACCATCAGAAAATCCTATGCAAATGGAAGACTCCATTAACATCTGCCATAATAAATGAACGCTAATCAACAAACCCAATCACCATAAGAAAACCCAACTATGCAAAAAACTATACAATAATCAGCCCTAAATGAAGATCATGCATAGTATTTTTTAAGATAGAGCCAATTTCTAGGCTCCTCCAAGGCTGTCCATTCATAATCCACTAGCTCATAGGTGCCCCTCTCTAACACATGTTTGACCATGTAAGGACCATGCCACATGGGTTTAAGGGTTCTTTAGCTTGGTCCCAAAAAAGGACCAAATCTCCTTCACTAAACCTCCTCAGATGGACACACTTATCGTATTGGACCTTAACGTGACGCTTATTTACTTCTAGAGCCACTAAGGCATCTCGGCGCTGCTCATCAAGCTACTCTAAGTGGACCAAATGCTCCTCCAATGCAGAGGTGTTTGGTAAAAGCTCTATGGCTAGCTTCAATGAAGGGATTTTGCATTCAACTGGAAAGACAGACTCCACTCCATGTATGAGCTTATATGGAGAAAAATTGGTGGCAGTCTTAACCACGGTCCTATAGGCCCACAAAGTAGGATATAACATGATATGCCAATTCATTTTGCTTTGTGCGATGGTTCGTTGGAGAATGGACTTAAGTGATTTTTTCACTACTTCAACTTGTCCATTCGCTTGAGGGTAATAAGAAGAGGAGTGCTCCTGCTTATACCCTAGCTTTGAGACCAAATCTTCTATCATTCGATTCTAAAAGTGCCTACCATGGTCAGTGACAAGCTCTTTCGAAATACCGAACCAAGTAATAATTTGGTTGAATACAAAATGCGCGGCTATCTCACCATTGGATTTTATCATGGGCATAGCCTCAGCCCATTTCATGAAATAATCCACAAGCACTATAATATGATAATGCCTCCCAGCTGAAGCTGTGTTGCAATCCTTGAATTCAAGCCCCCACTTGGTGAAGGGACCGGTGGTGATAATTGGATGTAACGGGGCAAGATGTGAGTGCATATTACGTGCAAACTCTTGGAAATGGTGACACTTCTTGACTGCATTGACACAATATTTAAAGATCGATGGCCAAAAATATCCGGCTCTCAAAAAATTTTGGGCTGTAAAAAGCCCAGATAAATGACCACCACACACCCCTCCATGGCAATTATTCAACACAACCTCAGCCTCTTCATGGGTTAAACATCGAAGTAAAATGGAATATACCCCACAACGGTACAAAGTGTTATCCACTATAAGGTAGTTCTTAGATACGTGACATGATTGTCGTCACTCATCCCGTGAAAGGTGAGTAGGGACCTTCAACGTTTGTAAATATATGATGATATCCCCATACCATGGATCCAAAGTTGAGATCAGGAAAATATGGTCATTGAAAAACATATCCTCATAAACCTCCTCGTCCTCCTCACTTGGGAAATTAGAAATGAGCTCCACAAAAATTAACGATTTCTTCGATTTCGTCGAACAAACTCGAGATCAAATTCTTGCAAAATAACAATCCATTTATTATACTTTCCCTGAACCATCCTTCTAGTGGGGACGAGCTGAAATGGATTGACATGAGCTACCACCAAGGTCTGGTGACGGATAATGTAGTGTCTCAATCTCTGAACCGCATGAACGGTAGCTAAGGCAAGTTTCTCCACATGGAAATAATGGATTTCTGCATCTATGAGGTTCTGACTCAAATAATATATGACATGCTCATGGAGATCCTCATCCTCCTGAACCAAAACCATACCAATCATCTCCATGAACGCTGCCACATAAATAAAAAAGTCATGGATATAGTTAGGTGGACTAAGCACGGGGGCTGATGCTAAGGCTCGCTTAAGAGCATCAAAGGACTTTTGGGCTCGCTCATCCTAGCAAAAGGTAGTGTCCTTCTTTAAAAGACACATAAATTCTTTAGTCAAATTGGTAAAGTTAACCACAAATCTCCGTAAGAAGTTTGCCACATTAGAGGAAATTTCAACTCAAAATGGACCTCCTAAAAAGAATTAATAAAATAATAGTTAAAATAATAAAATAATATTTATTAATTTTGGAGGAAGAAAAGAAAAAAACTACTTTTTTGTTTGTATTTTTGACATATCTCCCCATGTTTTTACTCAAATTTCGATTAGGAGAGCTCGTTGGATGCGGAATTAAATTCCACATCCAACGAGTACCCACTCAACATACTTTTGACAGACTCTGCGACCCAAAACCAAGAACTACCTGAAACAACATGATGATGACATCATCGTCATGTTTTTTCAGGTATTTCTTATTTTTGGGTAGTGGGGTCCGTCAAAAGTATGCCGAGTGGGTACTCGTTGGATGCAAAATTTAATTCTGTGCCAACAAGCTCTCCCGATC
The DNA here is from genome assembly GCA_001517045.1 of Pseudotsuga menziesii. NCBI lineage: Eukaryota > Viridiplantae > Streptophyta > Pinopsida > Pinales > Pinaceae > Pseudotsuga > Pseudotsuga menziesii. The sequence goes on from LPNX010654721.1 coordinate 95,564, forward strand.
GAAATTTGAGTAAAAACACGGGGAGATATGTCGAAAATACAAGCAAAAAAAGTAGTTTTTTTATGATACCTATCCCCAAATTTATATTAAAAAAGTGTTTAAGACCTATATGCTATTTCAAATTTAAAGCAATTTCATTGGCTAACACATGATGACATGGAATTTGAATCAAATTTAAAAGGCCCATTTTGAGTTGAAATTTTTTCTAATGTGCCTTGCAAACATTGAAGATGTCTAATATTTCTCGGGGGAGACAATTGAAGTATTTCCTCAACCTTTAAGGGATAGACTCTTATACCCTCCTTGGAAACAATGAATCCTAGCAAGCGACCAGACTTCACGCAAAAGATGCACTTATGTGGATTTAACCTAACCTGGTAGTGACGGCATCTTTCGAATAATAATCTCAAATGGTATGGATGATGCAATCTCAGCCGAGAATGAGCAGCAAGGTCATCCAAAAAGACTTCAATAAGCGATTTGAGATCGTGAAAAATCAAGGTCATGGCCCACTGAAATGTGGCTCCAGCATTTTTAAGACCGAAAGGCATCTTTCGATATGCAAACGTACCCCTATGACAAATAAATGCAATTTTGTGTTGATCTCTGGGTTTGATCCAAATCTGATTATATCCAAAAAAGCCGTCCATAAAGGAAAATACTTCGCTTCCCTCACACTCATCCAAAATTTGATCAATAAATGGTGTGGGAAAATTATCCTTAGGACAAGCATGATTTAAGTCACGGAAATTAGTGCATATATAGATTGTTCCCTACTTCTTATCAACCGGAATAGGGTTTGAAACCCACTCCATCAAGGGAATGGGATAGATAAAACTGGTTTTTAACAACTTTTCTATCTCAGCCTTAATCGCAGGTGCTTTTCTAGGATTCACCACATGCAAACGTTGTCAAACAGGTTTCGCATTTGGATAGGTCTTAGTTTCATGTTTGACAATACGAGGGTGGATACCTGGAATTTCCTTGTATGACCAAGAAAAGATGTCATGGAACTCTTTAAACAGCTCGGTATACTCTTGAATCTCAGCATGGGAACATTCTTCCCCAATATAGACATTCTCAATCTTGCCAGGATCACGAGAGATATTGATAGGAATAGTAGGTGATATATTCGACATGTTCCCATTAGCCATATGACCAAGAGAGTTTAATGGAACGATGGGACTGCCAATCCTCTCGCTAAGAATCTCCTGAAAGTCCTCATGCTCCAAACGGTCAAGCTATGGAAGAAAATAAGATCTATGATGTAACTCTTCCCAAGGTGGCTCAACCCCAGACATGGCCTCAATAATATCTTCATCTGATGGAGAAACACCATCAAGGCAGTCATGTGCATGAGAGGACTCAACTTCCCATGTAGGCAGCACATATGGGTCCTCCTCCTTTGTATGCAAAGAGGAAGGACTAGGCTCTGCAACACAATCAAGATTCACTTGATATGCAATCATTGTTGCAGGAAATGGCACATCCGTTTCGATAGGTCCGTTCGAAGGACTCGATGTAGGAAGAATCGAAGGATCTTCCATATGAGTAGTGCAAAAAGAGACCGACTTCAATGAAGATGAAGCCCCATCGAAACTAGATCCGATCATAAGGATGGGTGCAAGACAACTAAAGGTCCCCATAAGGGATGGATACATGCCAACACCCACACTCCCAGTTTCCAGCTGAGAATGATCGATAATCGGGATAGAAGCTCCTAATGATGCACTAACACTTGGATTTTTGAATGATGTCTGATCAATTGTAACAATCTTCCCATTAAATGGAAAGCATACAACTTGAAATAGAGAAGAGTCTACAGCTTGCATACTATACATCCAATTCTGACCCAGTAAAAGATTGTAATAAGGGGGTGCATCAACCACCTCGACCTCAATCATGACAGTCTTCCCTCCCAAGAGAACCTTAAGAGAAGGAAGAATTCCATGCAGCTAAAACGATCTACCATCAAAGGCAGTCAACATGGTAGTGGATTTAGACAACTCAGGAGACCCCAAACCCTTCCAACATGACAAAGACATCATGGAAGCAACAACGCCTTCGTCAATCAGAGTGTGTTTGATGGTCATGTTAAGACATTCTACATGAATCAAGAGAGACACATAGTAATGCAAGCGAGGATGTAGTCCCATGGTTTCAAATTTGATGACAGAGGAAGAGTTATCATCATTCACCCCAAGAGAAGAAAGCAAAGCTTTCCTTTGCGATGGAAAACTCTGAAGAACTTCAAGTGCAGACATCATGCAAGAAGTTTGGCCCAAATCCTCAACAACATAATAGTTCTGGGCGGCTCAGGCATTAAGATTGTGCTCCGAATGCTTTAGGACTCCCTTAGGAATGCAAGGTGCAGTCTCAGGTTTATCCATAGGGTTTTCAAAATGCAAAGAGATCTCGGTAGGAGGAGGTTTTTTCCCAAGGTCTGGTTGTGAGGAACCATAGTCTTTCACATGAGTCACAACCTTAGTAGCACACACCATGTTGATGCACCCATGAACAGCACTATTTTCTGGTGGAGTTTGATCTCCACTCGATGCAGAATGAGGATCATGGGTCCTTGAGTTCATATTTTGATTATGGGGTAAAGGATTGGTTAGCGTAGATGGGCCCTATGATATGAACCTCGAGGCGTCTTCCATACGAGGGCACAAGTGAGTGAGGTGGTCATACTTACCCAATTTGCAAGGAAACTTGACCTTACGTTTAGATTGCTTGTCCCCCCCAGCATTATGGTCGATATTTTCATTAAAATTGGCATTTTCGTTCTTGTTCCCACCCTTATGATTGTTTTTACCCTTTTTCTTATTCCTTCCAGGCTGCTGGTTGCCCTTAGGGTCTGACAATTGTACGAAAAGTACGCTCATCATTTGGGTGGGTTGAGACAATGCCATGGCTTGTCCCAGAGCGGATTGAATTATAGACAATTTACTCACTTGTTTCACAACGGAATCCATAGGTTTGGTACTTGTACACCCTATAATGCCATCGGCATATGGTCTAGGCTTGATCTTGTGATCGAAACTAGAACACAGAGCGTTAGGTATGATCTCATATAACAGTCTGAATTGAGCATAAATCAAATCCAATTTCGATGCCCTAAAAATTGCTTGTTCCTCATTCTGAACTTCAGATGTAGAAACATCCTTCGCTATGTAAGGTAGCAATGATTTAAGGAACCACTCAAGGAGAAACTCTGGTAGTATGAAAGCTTTAATCAACCTATTCTGTCTACGACACTCTTGGATATGGTCGGAGATATGTGTGGCCTTGTCCTGCCGAAATGTCGACAAGAGCTCCGTACCAATTTCGTAATGCACTGGTAGCTAGAAGTGATTGGAAGTCATAGTAAGGTCATCAAACAAAACGAATGCCCCCCTTGGTAACTCTATGTACCATTTCGCTGTAGGCCCAGTGAGGGTGCGTTGAAATAGCCTTAAATGGCTCAAATCATCCTGTAAGGAATTGGAGGAGCACCAAAGGTTAAATGTAGTGATATGTTCACTAGGATCTTCTCCAGGTTTTCCCTTGAATTTGGGAATGTCCGAGGGAAGCTTGGTAGGGACAGCCAGCCAAGCCGATTCGTGAGATACCGGATCATTCATTAGTCTTGATAAGTCAGGTAAATTTAACGTTGCGAAGAAAGGGATCCTAGGTTGATCTGGTCTATGCCATTCTCCCTGATAGTTTTGGTTCATATAAGGCTGACTACTGTAAATACCATGGCCTTGGCCATAATATCCTCCTCCCGTTTGACCCGTGTAGGGTGGCATGGAAGCATTATGATCTGGTGTACCTTGACTATGCGGTGCTGCAAATCCATAATTAGAGGAGTAAGTGGGTTGTTGATACCCATACCCATAAGGTTGATAGCTCTGTCCATACTGCGGTCCATAAGCTTGTCCATAAGAAGCTCCATAAGATGTCCCATGGGATATCCCATGAGAATCTCCATAAGTAGGTATATGGGGAACTCCTTGCGATGGATCGTAAGATGATCCAGAAATAGGACTATGACCTCCCGATACAACGGGAGATAGTTGAATTTGAGATACTACTGTGCGAGTAGTCGCAGTACAAACCTGACTAGTAGTAACATTTTGACCCGAAGGTCCACGTGAATGTGGGGGAGGAAGGGTTGTCAAAAATGCATTCAAAGGAGTAGGAATAGAGGACGAAGGGACATGTGAAGGGATATAAGTGGTATTCCCTATGGTCACTTGTCTCAGCTCTGGTATCTGTATATGACTACTAACATTAGGTCTGGGATGGGCACATGAGGTAGCTTCCACCGCCGGGATGGAAGGTGCAATGTGACTAGTGCTCCCAAATATTTCCGCATAGAAAGGAATAGGAGTGCCCCCAGGTGTAGTTCTAGGTTCAATTTATAACTCGACATGATGAGTTGGATCATGTGCATAAATATTAGACATGCCATAACTAACATGACTAGTTCCTATGGGTTCTTGGTGAGTCTTGTCGCCCGAAAACCAATATCGACGACCTGTGAATGAGGGATCGTAATCGAAATGTGAAGGTATATTAGGTGAAGGATCATATACAGGAGTAGGATATTCCTCCCCAACCTCTTGAGGTGGAGAAGACATCTCAAGAATCTCATCCCCGCGATCTCCCATTGTGTGTGAATCAATGTGAGAAGTAGGCCGCCTGGACTGTCTATTTCTCTCTCCCAAAGAAGGAGGAGACATAGAAGGTGAAATTCCTACTAAACGACAAGAATAGCGAAGTGCCACACTCGAATCCACAATGACTCAAAAAAATTGAAAAAGACTCTTCTAATTACACAAACCCTAGGAAAACTAGTGTGCACAGAGCATACACCTATATAATTTTTTTTTTTTTTTTTTTGAGATAAATAATGCTAAAAATTTAAACAATGCTGTAAACAAGGGACAGAAATGGCTGCAGGTCTGCAAGTGGTACAGGTGGCTGTGCAAGTGCAGGAAAAATGGAGGCAAAGAGGCTGGGTTTCGGCGCGGAAACAAGGGCAAAAAACAGTTTGCGGACCGCGGGTATGGGGCGGGCTCGTGCGGTCGGACCGCGGGTTTGAAGGTAACAGTCGCACGCAGATCGCGGGTTTAAAGGAAACAGGCGCGGTCTAGGTCGCGGGTTTCGGGCTGACAGCGGCGGTCGGAGCGCGACTGTGTAATGAACAGGCGCGGTCGGATCGCGACTGTGGGCGGAAAAAACACGGTTGGGGCGCAGGAAAAAAGGCTGACAGCGGCGGGCTGGTCGCGGGTTTGGGCCTGAAATGCGCGGTCGGGCCGCGGCTGCGGAAGGAAAAAACGCGGTTTCCGGCGGCCGAAAACGACGGCCG
>LPNX010654721.1:101147-117818 GCA_001517045.1 Pseudotsuga menziesii
TGGAGCGCTGGCCCATGGTTTTGGAAACCATATGGTTTAGGGCATCTTGTTTAGGGTTTTTTCCTCATTTTCCTCATTATTTTATATTTTTTCTTCCCTTTTGGGGATTTTGCTATTTTTAGAGGAATTTTGGACATTTTTGGAGGAAAAAGGGGTTTTTTGGCCTTTTGGAGGCTTTTTAGATGGTTTTATGGCCTTTTAGAGGCATTTTAGGCCTTTTGGAGGCTTTTTAGTGGGATTTTCAGGGAAATATGGTAGGAAAATGGACAAATGAGCCATGTAGTGGGGTAGATGAGGTAGTTAACCATTTTTGGGTGTTAACACAAGGGTAGGATATGTGAGCTCTCAAATGAAGCAGGTATGTCTCACCTAGAAGAGGCTTGAGACTCCCATACACAACAAGTGGAGGTTTGTAACCAATTATTGTGGCCCTCAGCTTCAACGCATATAGAAACTGTGCTGTCCAACCCCAACCTGGCTGGGACACCTACATAATAACCTCTGTGAAGTACCCCCTCGATAACCTAGGTAAGGAAACTAAGGTCACCTCAATATAATCAATGCTTAGGTGGAAAGTTGCAGGAGGGATTGACCGTATGGGAAGGGTAGCAAAGCCTGAAACTCCCAAAAGATCCCCCAGATATGAATACAATCCTGGAAATATCTCTGGTGCTACTCAGTTATGACTAGGGGTCATCCCAATCAATAACCATTGACACTGCCTCGTGCTTAACTCCCTTGTAAGAGGAGGATCCGGAGAAACACTAATTATACCAAGGAATTTCACACTCTCACCTGGACATACACATATATGTTTTTGTTTAGTGGTCTTGGAGAATTTACTCACAATGAGCTATTCCAAGACCCTAAAACCTAATCTTGTTGGTGCACCCTATAAAAGAAAAGAGTGTAATTCATTTTATTATGCGTTGATTTTAATTGGCTTATTACTCAAAAGGGCAAATGATCGTGCAACTAATGGTGTTATGACGCAATAAGAATTAAAATGCACACCTAATGCAAATGCACTGTGTCAAATGAAAAATGGGGTATGCAACTATGTGAAATGAAAAATTTTCCTTCCAATGAAAAATGTAATCATTCCTATATGAAAATTTGACTAGTACTTCTCCAAGCAAACCTGGCACAAGTACCATGCAAAATGTAAGATGCAATGATGCATAATGATGCAAAGAAGCAAATATTTTTGTATTTTTTGAATTAAAATGAGATAAAAAAGAAAAAGAATGACTCTACCACCCCCAGACTCTGCAAACACTATCAAACAAAACTCAATCAAAGCACCAAAGTAAAAGAGACCTAATTCACTAATCCCAAAACAAAAAATAGAAAATGCAATGACAAGAACATTCTTAAAAAAAATTCAACATAAAAAGCATCTCTGGTCAGAAACAGAGGTGTATACAGACTCCAAAAGCATCCAAGGAGACTCAACAATCACCAAAACTCACCCAGCAACACTTAATCTTCCCCTAAAAGGAAAAACTCAGGGCATACGTGACTATGTGTAGAAAAACTGTGTATATATGCAAAAATACCAGTAAAAACTGCGTGTACACATGATTATGAAGCAAAAAATCGTGTACAGGAAGAAAAAGAGATAAAAAAGAAGGTAAACATACAAGCTGAGACAAAAATTACTCCTATCAGACACTACCAGGAAAACATGACCCAAGACCTGACTCAAAAACAAAGAAATCAGAGCAAATCAAGAACATTGAATGCCAATAAAGACCCCCAATGAAAATGACTAGGAACTCCCCAGTATAGTCACCAATTCTGTTACAGAGAAAACTTCCTATGGCTTGGGGTACGACAACATACGGAGTAACTACAGAAATCAATCCTTTCCTATATTCAAGAGAAACCAAACATCTAACACTAAAGGATCTCGATACATACCTTATTCCAGATGGTTGATGTAGATCCCCGTTGAGCTTTTCCATTCTAGCTTGTATTGATAATTTGCTCTCTCAACATTCAGTAAAAAATACAAGCATGCTATATAATTGTGTTAGACCTACTCTAGCATATATAAACAATAACATATAAGCATTTAAAAGCATCCATGGATTCAATATTCATTTAAATACACATTATTGGACATGAAAAGATATTTGTATTGATATAAATTAGAGATTACAATAGTGACAACCTCTGTCGGCATGTCTGCGAATCCAAAAAATTGAGTCCTCCACCTGGGCCTCCACCACTTCAATCCTCCATATCTCGATAGCAAGCTCATAAACAAAAGCAAGCTTGGGAATAACACAAAGTGCTCCAAGGGACAAAGGGATGCAAACTCAAGTATAAGCTCTGGCAACAATGGACTATAGTTTTCTTGCTCTTCAATTCCTCCCCCTTTCAATGTATCCAAAGGGTTCCTTATATAGTGCTTCAATGGGGTAATGGAAGGTCAAATTTGAGCAATCTCAAGGCATATGGAAGGCCAAGAGACAAGTGAATCAGATCCACATCAAGGAAAACTCCAAAACTACTTGGCCTTTTGCACACATCCCAATGTACGCGGGTTTAAGGGTCAAATCTGCGTATATATGCGAAAATGAGTTAAAAGTCGCGAATGGAAAATAATGCATGTTTTTAGGGATGATATTGGAAACATCAAAGGTACAAAAATGGTCCATGGGGTCTAAAGAGTCTACAGAGGGACAGGGAAGGCCATAAAGGTGTGATCCACCATGCGTGGTAAAATCAGTTGTAACATTATTTTTGCTTCTACTTGCAATTCATCGACCTTTTCTTCACATTGCTGCTACTATGTGCACAACACAACCATTTTCTACTATAAATTCCCCATCTTAGCTTCCTTGATATTTTTCTGCTCCAAGGGTAGTTGTTTCATCTTATTTCTAAGCTGCATTATATTTTATTCAAACATAGTGAGATCACTTGCAATATTTTGTGATTTTTCGTCATCCATTAGAGCTTCCCAAGTCTGGGAGACTTGGTCCACATCCCTAGCATAGGTTTGCTCAGCTTCCGCTCTTCCGTTCGTAGCTTGAGTGGATGCATCTCTTCTGCGTTCCAACACATCTGGGGGTGTGTTGGGTCTCTTTTGATCTTCCAACTAAATTACTTTTTTCTTAAGGTTAGTTGCAATATTTACTAGCTGGAGGACCTTATCTTCTGAGGGGACATCATGTGACATTTCAACATCATCGAGATTGGAACAAACCAGATTAATGACATTTTTGAGTTTTTTCTTACTTGCTTCTTAGATGGTTGTTTGAATTTTAGCCTTGATTTTACTGATAGCCTTTTCTAATTTCTTCATATTCTTTTCAAGGGCATGTCCTCTCACTCGAATCTATGCAATTGTTGCCTTATGCAATGCGTGCACATCTTTCAATTGCATCTTGGAGAAATCTAAAAATATTTGTCCATCAGTTTTGTCCACCTCGCTAGGGTATGGGGTTTCCAATTATATCACATATCTTCTTAGTTGTACTTTGTTGGGGTGTTATTCTCTGGGTCACAAGGATTCCTGTGCTCTCAATGGGCCAGACGCATCCTACAATGGAGGTACCTACGGTGCATGATCTACTACAGTTTTAACTTCTACAATTGTTCTACCTAGTTTGGTTGGCCTGTCTATAATAGTAGTAATAAAGTGACCGTGTTTCCTTCCAAAGTTGTTGAAACTTGTCTAGGAAGTTTTATGGAGGGTTTCGTCTAAGGCTGTGACCTCGTCGTCATCTATTCAAGAAGTATTGGATTCCTTGTTAGTCTTTTCTTTCTTACAAAGAGGTTCTTTTTGGGCTTCTTCATTATGTGCTTCCTTCTCTTGGTGCTCTAGCAATGGCTAATTCTGAGGTTGATTAAGATGAGTGGTGTCTTTTTGTTGGTCCTTCTTCTCTCCCAGAGTTGGTGATCTCTCATGTTTCCATTCTTTTGTTTAGTCACTGATAAGTCTCCATATATTCTTCCATGAGAACATATTATGTTGGCAACCACTATCCTCCAGGGTCTCGGCGTGGTTGTACATAAACATAGTGCGATCCTAGTTGAAAATTGGAAATATGTTGAAACTTGAACATCGTAGGTTCACTAAGTCTTACTTGCTGCTTTACAAAATTCTTTAGAGATTTAGTTTGGAGAAATAATTCTTTGTTGCTATTCAGCTATCAGTTTTTGTCGTGTAAGAAACATAGGTGTTGGTATCTCAATCCTCTATAGAAGACTGGTAAGTACACGGGACAATAATCTGTTGTCTCAGACTATGCAATAAATGAGATTAAAATTAACAACCAAGGATAATGGAAAGGAGTACCTTCCTCCTGTGCTATCAATAGGGTCTAGAGATCAGCGCTATCAGTTAGTTTATCATGCATGGTTTTTTAATTATGTATATAACACACGGTTAGATATTCTTTCATACATTTATTTTTACATGGCAGATTCAACCCAGGCACAATTTGCACTTGGAGCATTTTATCTTATAACTTCGCATTTTGAACCTTCTTAGTCCCCTCCGAGGGCCGAACACAGGGCCGAGTAGTCATGGCCCAGAGCGAGCATTCAATAAATTAGAAATCCATCGGTTATGATTATCGCTACTTGCCTAATTAGATAAATAGGATCGCTGATGTGAAGGATAACTAACGCTTGATCGGGGTGGTCGGTTGGATTGGACTTGGTGATTAGCCTTGAGGAAGCATCCTTCATCAATTTGTTAAGCAAAAATTGAGAAAAATCGATATGAAATCCTTTGGCACAGAGTGCATCCATCATTGTTATTCTTGCAGTACATTGCTTCAGTTGCGAGACACTCAACAATTTGTGTGTTAATATAGTAGCTGCCATATGATTAGCAAGTTCATTGTCAGATGATATAAGAAATCCTTACTAGAGCTGACTAGGCCATATTTTTTCTTGACCTTTGCTATCTAGGTTGGGTGATTTCCCTGCTCAAATGTCAATATTGGGTCCCGCCTAGCTCTCACTAGTGCTGTGATTGTTGATATTAGGTCAACATCAGCCAAATATGGTTTGTCTAACCATAGGAAACCTGCATGAAAGACTACCAACAATTTTTTTACATAAGTGCACACTTCTGATGTCCATAAAAAGTGCGACATAAAGAGGAGTGACAGTATCCCTGACTATTCGGGTCCATTTTCCCATTACATTGGAACAAACTGGTTTGGTAATTTCAGTGTATCTCTCACCAGCTTCATATAATTCTTTCTATCAAGATCCTTGATTTTAATGGTGTATGAATATTGAAAGGGTAGTTTCACTAGCTGAAGGAGGATATCATGCACTACTTTCATACCTTTTAGTTTTTTAGGTGTTACCAGTGTAGCATGGATCTTGGTAGGGATGTTAACCAGTGCTGCATCCGTCCTCCTGGGTGGAATGTAGGGTGGCAATAAATTCTTGGTTTCGAATTCCTCTTGCTCTTCCTCACATGGTGGCGTTGTTGTGACTTTATCCTTCTGTAACTTATTCATTGTCTACTTCCCCTTAGGAATTGGTGGCGATTTGTGTTCTTCCTATCATTAGTAATTTATTTTTGCTAAAATTTGTCTTATTTCCTTAAAAAATTTGAGTTTCCATTGGTCATCAAGTGGTTTTCAAGTTTTTTCCATTCATCAATTTATAAAAAATTCCATGTTGGTGACAAAAAGGGTTAGAGGTGTTTTGAGCAAAAAGAAATGAAATTATTTTACAATCATTAGAGGAAATTTCAACTCAAAGTGGGCCTCCTAAAAAAAATTACTAAAATAATAGATAAAATCATAAAATAATATTTATTAATTTTGGAGGAAGAAAAGAAAAAAAGTACTTTTTTGTTTGTATTTTCGACATATCTCCCCGTGTTTTTCTCAAATTTTGATCGGGAGAGCTCGTTTGATCATGTAGAATTAAATTCCGAATCCAATTTGGCATACTTTTGATGGACATTGCTACCCAAAAACAAGAAATACCTAAAAAATGTGATGTCATCATCATGTTTTTTTAGGTATTTCTTGTTTTTTAGGTAGCGGCATCCATTAAAAGTATGTCGGGTGGGTACTCGTTGGATGCAAAATTTAATTCCGCATCCAACAATCTCTCCCGATCAAAATTTGAGTAAAACACGTAGAGATATGTCGAAAATACAAACAAAAAAAGTAGTTTTTTTATGATACCTATCCCCAAATTTATATTAAAAAAGTGTTGTAGACCTATACAGTATTTCAAATTTAAAACAATTTCATTGGATAACACATGATGGCATGGAATTGGAATTAGAGTTAAAAGGCCCATTTTGAGTTGAAATTTCCTCTAATGTGGCAAAAATTAATCCATTTTGGATAAAAAAATGGCTTTATGTTCAAAACTTTATATTTTTGGCCAAGGTTCAGATTATTTTTATTAAATTTATAAAAATCAATATTTATTTTGATAAAAATAATATTGGGCGAATCCCCAGCTCAGTACCAAGTCCTATGAAGCCACACAAACTAATCAAATTCCTTCATCAAAGTCGAAGCGTCGAGATCTCAAGGATGGAATATGCATGTTATTCCTTGATGTATATTGAAACTACTAGAGCTTATAAACAGTGAAAAGGCCAACCTTACGCTATATTTGTTATATTAGTTTATGGATAAAATAAGTGAAATTACAACATGGACATCACCGTCGATGTAAAAGATTATGGATGAAAATTAGATTCTTATGGAAGTTGGCGAGTATAAGAAGGGAAGACAAAAAGCAATAGATTAATATTTGTAGATGTTATTTTCTTGACACTCTTCACTGTGGGCGTTTCTATTGTCATAAGCAACTACTCATTATTACAATTTTTAAGATTTTGAGCATCTTCCTTTTGAAGAATGGTTTTAGGAGACACGCCTCAGAATGTATTGGAATGGCCACAAGAAGATAATCACAGGTTTCTTCATGTTGTTTATCAAGTTGAAAACCTGGATAAAACCATCAAGTTTTACACCGAATGCTTAGGAATAAAGCTGCTAAAATAGAGATACATTCCCAAAGAGAAATACTCAAATGATTTTCTTGGAGATGGGCCGAAGGACTCTTTTTTTTTTTCCGGAGTTAACATATAATTATGGAGTTGAGAGTTATGATGTTGGAGCAGGGTTTGGGGACTTTGCAATTGCAACTAAAGATATTTACAAGATGATTGAGGAAATTCAAGAAAAGGGAGGTATAAAGAATGGGTGAAAGAAATTGTAATGCACATCCATCAAATTATAAGGAGTACGTAGTCATTATTCTTTTGGATATTTCCCAGCAACAACGTGGAGGTTTTCTACCCATGTTTAAGGCAGGAAAATGTCTGGAAATGGATCCAATTTGTGTATTTAAAGTGGAAAATACACTTTGCATTGTAGATTGAGTGTGTCAATGAATTCATCATTGTCTTCATTTTATATAATAAAGGAGACCAAGGTTGAGTTTCATTCTAGTTTTTTCTCCTTCTAGATACCAAATCTTTTAATTTACAAAACGGGCCACAATTGTTAACAATGGGAGCCGTTATGATGCCCATTCGTTCGAGCCATGGGAGAAGGTCAATAATTTTCACCTACAAAAAGTATTCCATCAATTGCACGTTCCAGGTTTTCATCTTTCCATCTGATCAAGTAGACTTTAGCTATGATCGTGGTGACACACAAGAATATTTTGATTTGAACAAGTCGAGAAAATGATTTCTTAAACAAGGACAGGAAGCTGCAAGTGGGATGAGGATCGTCATGCAAAATTTTTTGATGTGGAAAACCAAGAACATATGCAATGGGTTTATTCATAGGAACTCAAAAGATATAGAAGTGAAATGAATCAATGAAGAAGCTTGAAGACCTTAGTCATATGACAATGAGTATTCATTCGGCAACATCAACAAGCACAAGAAAATAAATTTTTAAAATATGCAAAATATAGATGCTCTTGGTGAAATTAAAACCAAATTTCCATGCCTTATAGTTTTGCCAAGTTGATCAACGCTTAATATTAATTCCTCTCATTGAAAGTAGGTTGATTTAATTTCTAAAATATCAGCGAAAATTTATATGACAAGAAGGTTAAACAATATGTGTTTATCCTATTCATTTGGAAACAAAATCAATGGTTTCCAGGTATTCAGCTGAGGAAAAATATGAGAACTTAAGAAATGAGTTTAATAATGAAAAAAAGGCTAAGCAGAATTTGATTTCATTAATTCTTTTATGGAGGAAATACACATTTCCCAATTATGAAATTCAAGTTCGAGGGAATATCAACATATGTACTTTATGAAAACTCTATATTTGGATCATTCTTGAAGATATAGATATCCCTAGGATTCTATACTGCTCAATGATAATGAGCAGACTGTTTGAGGTTTTAATGGATGTCAAGTAATTGGTTGAAGCTTCAGGAAAAACAATGAGATGTTTATGTTTTCAATGCTAATGAAAGAAAATAATTTGAACACCCAACAACATGATTAATCAAAGTGTTTAACGACATTAAATATAAGTTTAAAAGGGAAATTGGAAGGCAGAAACATAATTACTCCTGGATCAAAATGTAAAGGTGAATTTTATCCATTTGATTTTCAGTTAAAGTGTGAAGGTAATAGGTTTAAAGATAATTCAGAAATGTTAAAATTAACTGATACAGAGCATCTACAAGTGTTAGAGTTTCTTGAAGTTCTGGAAGTAGAGGAAGAAGATTTATTTCATGAAAATGATTGTTTGAGTCACTAACTTCAAATACCCGTTTCTGCCAAATTAAGAAGAATTTACAGAGCATAAGAGAGGTTTTTCTTAATAAAATCCCTATATAAAATAAATTCTCTCATTTCTCACACAGGTATTATGGTTTATGATAATTTAATTCATCTTCATAGGGAAATTTTCCATCTTTTTAAAGGACTATTTTAGTCATCAACTTCAAAGAATGATTTGCACCAAATAAGACTTAATTTTAAGAAAATGAGAGAGGTTTTTCTTCAGAATGTGCCAATAATAAAAAACCTCCTTCATGTTTTACACAGGTATCACAGTTTGGAAAATCAAAAGGATCTTCATAGTGTATGTTTCCATAAATTTAAAAGTATGGTCTAAGTCATCAAATTCAAAAGCAGATGTCAAGGAGTTGGAGGGGAATCTAGACAAATGAAGACATGGGTTTTGTTAGAGACAGATGGAATTAAAAAAACTCTCTCATATTTCACATATATGTCACTAGTTGAGATATGCATGTGTGTATTTGAAGCCTATTTTTCAGCAGTCCTCTTCCTAAGAAGCAAAACGATTATAACTGTTTCTATTTTTAGAGTTTAGATAGAATTCGATTTGAAGAATGATAGATGTAGTTGTTAGATATATATATGAATATGTAATAGATAGGTTTAGGGTTGTATTTTCAAGAGAATGGGGGATATTCATTGTAATAGCTTTCATTTTTAGTAGGTTAATAAATATTGCAGAGATGGAAGGTTCAAGTTTCCATTGCAGACATTTCTTGTGCCATCTTTTTCTTCAGTAAGTGATTTTCTTGTGACTGTTTATCCTATTTTCCCACTCCATTTTTTATTTCTTTCATGTTTTAATAGTATTTTATAGGATATAATTCATCTTGCATGCTCTAGGTTCATTTGTTCAAGCATTTCAAAAAAAATTTATACTAAAGTATTGTAGAACTCACCCAAGCTTGGTGCTTTGCTTGATGACCTGTCTTCTTTGTCCCCTAATTGACCTGCAAAAGCCTCAAGACTGAGGAAATGGTGTCTACCTTGCATATGTTTGTGATCCTTTCAAAAATCAACCTCTTGGAACCAAAATTAAACTTGATTCTTGACTCCATTGCTCAATGTTCTCCTCCATGACTTTCCCACCAATTGCTTTTAAAACAAATTTGTCCTATTTAACCCATCACAAATCTGAACGTCTGAGTGTTTTAATTGCATATATTGAGTGTGAAAGACTTGTAAATAGTGAGATATCTCTCTATGATTATATAAGGTCAGAAATATAGTATCAAGTGGTTCTATTGTTACCTTGGGGCTTCCTTGACACAACTTAAGGAAAATCTAAGTCCTAACAAATTGGCGTTGTTGCCAGGGAGCGTGGGTTCAAATATTCCCTGGGTATGGATGATAGAGTTTTAGATTTGATTGTTGATAGTGAAAAATAGTCAAACATTAATAAGGTTGTGCATCTTTCACCAGGCGACTCCATATTCAAAGAATCTAGTTTTCAAAATTTCCTATGGTGACTCCACTTTCAGAAGGTTGCAAAGTTTGAAGAGTTGATCTGGTGTCTTCATTAGTCAAGATCATTTTTTTATCTGCAATGTATGATCCTATGAATCATGCTCACATTCCCAGTTTTCCAAATCAAATACCTAATGTAGATTGGAAAGCATGTCTTCCAAAATTCAAAAATCAAAAGAGTGATGATGCTTCCCTTCATTTGGCTAGATTTCATATGCATATACATAAGCTGGGATTTAAATTGCATGAGGATTCTTTAATGAAAATGTTCATGGTAAGTTTAGAAGGAGAAACATGTTGATGTATTTGTAACTTCGGAATGTATTTACTTATGTATTTCATATGTTGTATTTTATTAGTCCCTGATGTTCCTATCAGGAGAATCAATAATATAAACAAGTCATGTAAATTCATAGAGGCTAACTCTCCTAGTTGATCAAGGGTTAAAGTCCGCATAGTTGTGGGGCACTAGGGTTTTTAGAATCTCCAAGAGAAGTCAGCCCTAGTAAGTTATTTTCAAGTTAGAAACTAGTATAAATAGAGAGTGAGCCTCTCTATTTAACACACAGTCACTCATACTCATTTGTAGCACATGAGTGAGAGAGAAGGAGATGGGATAAGAGAGAGAACAACTGTCAGAGATCATCTTACTGTCTTTGGGTTTTACTGATGCCATTGGTGCTTATTCTATCTCTGAGGAGGTTGTGGGGTTTTATCCTTTATGGTTTCCCTGAGCAAAATCTTTGTGTATATTGTCTCTTGTGTTTGATTATTGTGCATGTTATTTTCTCAGATAATATCCTAAGATAATACTGTCTAAATTGATAAAAATCTAACATGGTATCATATCTAACCTGAGAATAAGACACTGTGCAGCTGCAGAAGCTAGGGATTCTTACTTTTTGGGTCTCTCTCCACAATCCATCAGCAAAAGGAGGCTATACTGAACCTCCATTGAAGGGCACATCTTTCTATTGAAGCAGAATCTGATTCTGAGCAATTTCAGTTTTTGACCTACCACTACATTAGGAAATTAGGGCTTTTCACTGAAGAGGAATTTTTGAGTGAGCCCAAGTTAGGATTAATCTCCTCCTCAAAATCAAAGTTTAGAGACAAAAAATGATGTTTTTGGTTGGGTGGAACTCTAGGAAAGTCAAACCCTTATCTTCCCTAGAACAAGAAAACCAACACTGCAGAACATCAGCTTCAGATCCAGTTTTCATCTTCTCAAATTGGTAAGATATAAATATTTTGTATTTCCATTGAGGTTCTAAGTTAATATGTCTCATCACACCAAGCTTTATGAAAATATCGAGGGAGATGATAACTTCTAAGCTTGGAAGTATAGGATCTCCTTGGTCTTGGAAGAAGATGAGTTGGACTCTTACATCTGTGAAGAGGTTCCAGTTCCAGAGGGAGATGAGGATAAGGCCTTACACAAAAATAAATTGGTCATGGCTAAGAGGATTATTGCTTATTCAATCAAGGATCACCTCATACCACATGTCTCCTCCCTAAAGAAACCTAAGGAAATGTTTGATGCCCTGACCAAGCTATTTGAAGGAAAGAACATAAATCAAAATATGACTTTGAGGAACCAGTTGAAGAATGTGAAGGTCCAAAATATGAAGACCATATAGTCATACTTTACAAGGGTCTCCCAAATCAAATAACAACTTGAAGCAGTGGATGAAGAAGTGGAGAATGGGGAGATTGTTATGACCACCTTGAATGGTCTCCCTAGGTCAAGGGACTCCTTCATTCAAGGGATTTGTGCTAGAAAAAATCTAGTCACCTTCAGTAGACTGTGGGAGGAATTTTGATGAGAAGAAGCTCGAATAGTAGCCCGAGAAGAAAATATGGGAAGTGAAGATCAAGCTCTCACAGTAAACTCCAAGAAAAGCAGAAGGTAGTATCATCATCCCAAAGGTAAGCATTCTAACCAAAAAGATAACTCTAGAAAATATAACAAAGATATATCTAAATATAGATGCTTTACATGTGATGAAAGAGGACTCTTTGCAAGATATTGTCCCAAGAATAAGAATATCTCTCATAAGAAGAAAGGAAATAAGAGAAAACATCATGCTCATGCTGCATAGGATGATGAACCTTCCATAAAGAGAATCAAACAAGAAAGTGATGATTCTTCAAGTGATGAAGAATATGTTTTGATTTCTGCTCTCACAGGAAATATCACACATGGAAGCAATGATTGGATTATAGACAATGGGGCTTCCAAACATATGACGAGATTCAAAGAATCCTTTGTGAAACTGTCTAAACATGAGTCACCTCACAAGGTGAAACCTGGGGATGACTACAAGTATCCAATAAAATGTAGTGGTGAATCCTCCTATAAGCTAGAATCTGGAAATTCTATGAAGATGAAGGATGTCTTGTTTGTACAAGGACTAGAGAAGAATCTACTCTCCATATCTGCATTTGATGCAAAAGGAATAAGGGTTGCATTTGTAGATGGACAAGTTATTATGTGGCCAAAGAGAAAGACTATAGATGATGCAATTGTGATTGGAGAGCAAGAGGGAGGATTGTACAAGCTAAAGGGCCAACCAGAACAAGTATTGGTCCATGACTCAGTAGAGCCAAATGAACTTTGGCATAGAAGGCTTGCACAAGTGCACTATAGAGAACTACCACTTATGAGAAAATATGTTGAAGGTCTTCTAGAAATAAATAAAAAACATGACGGTATATGTGGAAATTTAACCCAAGAGATAGAACAATTACACTCACAAAATTGCTAATCAAACATGCAAAATTAACACCAAAGGAGACTGAAATTGGAGCATANTGGACAATATCCAAACTTGTAAAGTAATAGGATTCTACAATATATCATTACATGAGATAATCAAATGCATAAATATGCCATTCGAAATAGTCGAAAAGAAGGCTTACCAAATCTAGTCAAATCCCCCATAGGTGCATAAAGCAGTTTCCAAATCTATCAAGATGCTCACGAATTTGATAAGTCAAGCGGGAAAGATAAGGAGATATGGAAAGACAACTCATACATGATTTTATTTGGAGAAAAGGAGGGAGGATGATGTGGGAAAAAAACAAGTCAACTACACCTTGTCTAGATTTTCCTTTTGCCTTAAATTAGAATAAAATAGGCATCTTTTCAAAAAAAGAAGATATGCGCTTTGGAGGATATGAAATAAAGAAGACATGATAAATTGGGTTTCTAAGATATTTCCCAAGCACTCCATGACTCATTTTTAGCATGTGTTGACTTCTAGGATGTGTAGAAGGAAACTAGCATAGAATGGAATCTAGGAAACTAGGTAATAAGACAAAAACAACTAAATTAATTTCTAATGTAGGTAACTATGGGTTGATTATTCTAACAACCCCCCCTTAATCCTGAATTTATGAGTAAATATCAGAAAACTATAGGGACTAGAAACAATTCCTAGTCACCTATACATACTTCTTGTCCATACAACCAAGGAAAGAGGCAAAAACCCAGTGGGAAAATCCTCCCTTAAACATGGACAGGAAAAAGCAAAATTTTGGAAATCTTGTCATCAATCATGCTTCACAACATGATCATCAATCCCCAACAGTGATTTGAGATTGCTGAATGTCTTCTCATAGAAAACTTTGGTGAATATGTTTGATACTTGTTTTGAAGATGCACATAAGAATATATCAATGGTACCATCATGCACAAGCTATTTGATGTAGTGCATATGGATCTCAATGTGCTTGGTTTGCTATATCTAAACTGGACCATTGTGGATTCGAATGATGCTCTGATTATCATAGTATATAATAGTTGAAAAATCTAATTTGAAGCCACATTCTCCAAGTATCTCCTGCAACCACAAAAATTGAGTTCCTGCATGTACAACTCCTATATACTCTGCTTCTGTAGATGAGAGTGCTATGGCACTTTGCTTCTTGCTTGACCAACTGATTGGTCCTTTTACAATCCTTTTACAAGCATGAACACATATCTTGATGTAGAATTTTGATATGTCTTGTCACCTTCCCAATCACTGTCAGTAAACCCAATCAAATCAAGATCATTTTTTTCTTTGTAGAAGATCTCATGAGTTCTTGTTTCTTGAACAAAGTTTAGGATCCTTTTGGCCGCTCTCCAGTGGATCTCATGAGGCTGATCCATGTATATCAAAGCCACACTAACTGCATAATATAGATCAGGTCGAGTGTGTGTAACATAAATCAAACACCCAATCAACTTCCTATACAGTGTATTATTTACCATAGGAGAAGAACCTACTACTTCAAGATTAACTACTGAAAGGAAGGGAGTCTTTCTTGGCTTGCAATATTTCATGTTGAACTTGTTCATCAAATCCAAAGCATACTTGGACTGATGTACTTTGATTCCATGTTGGGATTGAGCAATTTTGAGACCCAAGAATTGGCTCAATAATCCCAAATATGTCATAGAAAATGCATGGTTCATTGCATCCTTCAAGGAGACAATTTCTTTCTTTGAACTTCCTATAATCAATAGTTCATACACATACAAGACAATAATCATCAAAGAACCATGAATTAAATTCAAATAGACATTAGGATGAGAATTGCGTCAAACAAAACTCAGTGATAGCAAAAATTCATCAATCTTGGCATACCAAGCCCTAGGGGCTTGCTTGAGCCCATACAATGATTTATTTAACCTACACACTAAAGATGGATTAGAAAAAAACCCTTCAGGTTGAGTCATGTAAATATACTTAGTGATATATCCATTTAGGAAAGCACACTTCACATCCATGTGATGCACTTTCCATTGCTTCAAAGCTGGAATGGCTAGAGCTAGCAATATGGAGTCCATCTTTGGCACTAGTGCAAAGGTTTAATTGTAGTCAATACCATGTACTTCTGAGTAGCCCTTGGATACTAATCTTGTCTTATATTTCAAAGGTTAACCATTAGCAGCAAACTTGGTCTTGAAAACCCACTTACATTGAACTTGCTTCCTCCCTGGGGGAAGATCAACCAGTTCCCAAGTGTTGCTCTTTTGGAGTGAGATGAATTCTTCTTTCATGGATGTTTTCCATATTGGATCATGTGCTGCATCTTCATATGTCTGTGGATCTGATTCAACCATCATATATCACTTCTCAACAAATAGAGGATCTTTGACACAAAGGGCACTCTCAAATTGAGATCTAGTACTCGTAGTGTCATTAGGATTTCCAACTAGTTCCCCAGCTGCATGAATGGTCTTTGCTACCCATTTTGGTCTTGTAGGAATGTTAGGATCTGCAATAAAATCATCATTATTAGACATATCTATTATGGAGAGAAATTCCTATGGCTTGGGGTACCACAACAGATAGCTAGACTCCAGAAATCAATTTTTCCCAATATGCAATAGAAATAAAATGTCTAACACTAAAGGATCAAACCTCGTACCTTATTCCGGACGGTTGAAGTAGATCCCCGTTGAGCTTTCCAATCTTCAGCTTGAATTGTTATAACACATCCTCAACAACAAGTAAACAATACAAGCATACTATATTTCATGGTGTTAGATCTATTCTAGCATATATAATCAATAATGTAAAAGCATTTGACATATTCCAATGGATACAATATTTATTCAAATACACATTACTAGACAGGAAAAGATATTTCTATTAATATGAATCAGAGATTACAAGTGACAACCTCTGATGGCACGTCTGCGAACCGGAGAAACTGAATCCCCCACTTGGGCCTCCACCACCTCAATCCTCCATCACTCAGATAGCAAGCTCACTAGAAAAAGGAAAGCTTGGGAAGAACACAACAGTGCTCCAAGGGACAAAGGGATGCAGACTCAAGCATAAGTTCTGGCAACAATGGACTATAGTTTCGGTACTCTCAATTCTCTCTTATCTCTCCCCTGCTTTCAATGTATCAAGGGGTTCCTTATATAGCTTCACAAGGGATAATGAAAGGTTGAATCCATGCGATCTCAAGGCATATGGAAGGCCAGGAGTCATATGAGTCGGATCCAAGTCAAGGAACGCTCCAAAAGGATTTGGATTATTCATACATCTCGATGTACGCGACTATAGGGGGAATATCCGCGTATGTACGCGGTTATCGGGGAAAAGCCGTGTATATCACTTTTATTATGTTTTTAGGGATGATCAATGACACATCAAAAGACAAAAAGTGGTCCATAGGGGCTAATGAGTCTGCAGCGGGACAGGGAAAGACCATACAATGTGTGATTCACCTAGTGTGGTGAAATCCGCTATAACAGATGCCCCCTAATGTATGAGATCAGAGGGGTTATACGATGGTCGAAATACATTATAATTCCATCCCAGAAGTGGAGTGATGAAGGTACCCAAATGGAAGACCAGCCACCTAATCAGCATAATACCATAATACAACTCTGCATATAACTGCAAATACAT
>LPNX010654721.1:118089-177836 GCA_001517045.1 Pseudotsuga menziesii
AGTCTTCTACACACACCGCTATGAGTACACGTCCTACTATGTGAATAGAGGTGTCGAGGTCAAACATAGTAGTCCATCGTCTAATTACCAGTCATTGATGTATACTGTTAACAAACGCGAGATCACCCACCGATAATGAAAATGCGAATCAAGGTACTAGAGTGCAAACTAATAAGTGTGAATAAATGAGTTGAGGTCAAACACTTGAGAGAATCCATCGATCAGGGGACATTGATGTATTCCCAAAACTGTCGATGGCGAGAGAACCTGCCACTGATGACTGCAAGTCTCAAGGCACTCAAAAATGACTCTAGACTCCAATCCCAAAATAAATGATCTGAAGTCGATGGGATGAAATCCGCTGGAAGGAGGGCATTAGGGAATCCCCCATCATACAACGCGAGGTACTCAGCAAGGCTGTATAATGTGGAAGAACTCGATCATAAGGTGCACGAACTAGTAACTGTACCGAGAATGGCTGACATGCAAAGTCAAGATAACTGAGGAATGGCCGACTCAGGTTTCAACTTCTTTCGAACAAGAGCATAACGGCGTATGGTGACTCAATGAAGGTAGCATAGACTCAATATACAAACTGGGACATCTCTATGATGCAGGAGGCATCAATAGAGGCTCCATAGGGACTGGAAGCATAACCAGTCGGTGGAGATAAAACTCAGATAAACGAGTACAGCTCCTAAGTCAAACTATAATCCAACCAATGGATGTGATATACAGTGCTATGTTCGAAGGCGACATGAATCGACAGCTGCCAAAGATAATATATTTTCTTGTCCGGCTTTTTGGTTTTTTAATTTTTTTGGTCTTTTTCAGTTATTTGAAAATCTTGAAAAAAGAATAAACTAGCTTTATACTTACAAACTAGGAGGAGACGAGTGTCATTTAGGGCAAACAAACTAGTTCCAAGTAGTGGAACATACCTATGCTCAATGCAAGGATACATGTGTAGGATATCGACACTCAGGGGAAAATCCCCTCCTGGTAAAAAGGGAATCAAGTTGCGAAGGATATAAAGAAAGGCTCTGCATGGCTAGACATGAGACAAGCTCGGGCTATATGGCTGAAATGCAATGTCAGGGGAGCTGGCATAAAGCTCAATAAGACAGGCAAAGCTCATGATAATGCATCCACAACTTGATACAAGGGAGTCCGGGGGATCATGGCCAGCATAAGATCAAGAGGAGTATGAGGCTCTTGCTAAATGTCATGGCAATACTATACATGGACTCCCACACCATAAAGGGAGAAACATCGACATGGGAACCAACTTCAAATAAGGCGCTAACTAGGGTACCCATGTAAGGTGAGGCTCTACCACTCATATCATGCCACTTCTATAGCAACAAGAATGTTTCGTGACATAATAGAGTGGGTTCGTACCTAAGGATATAGTGACATGGTCATAAGGTCATGAAAAATGCAAACGGTGGTGAGCCTAACCTATATGCCAGTGTAGATGTTATACCTGTGATAAGCATGAACGGTCTCTGGTCACAAAAGAAGCATCCAACAGACAACTTCAGACCCAAGGAAGACCCAACCACACTCACAACCCACCCAGCAACTTCCCACAACATCAGAATCACCAAAAGGGAGGATGTACGCGACTGTATAAAGAACAACTGTGTATGTACGTGACTTTTGGCCAAAAATCAGCATATGTATGCGACTTTCAGCCAAAAACCCGTGTATACAGAGAAGGCAGTGGTAAAAAGCAGGTCAAGGCCAAACCAATAAAGGGGAGTGTCAATGGACAAACATACTATAAAATGTGACACAGAAACATAGAGAAACAAAGAGCAAACCAATAATATCAAGCCCATTGTGCCCCCAACCCCAAAGAAAAACAAGGAACATCCCCAGCGGAGTCGCCATTTCTGTTACGGAGAGAAATTCCTATGGCTTGGGGTACCACAACAGACAGCTAGACTCCAGAAATCATTTTTTTCCAATATGCAATAGAAATAAAATGTCTAACACTAAAGGATCGAACCTCGTACCTTATTCTGGACGGTTGAATTAGATCCCCATTGAGCTTTCCAATATTCAACTTGAATTGTTATAACATGTCCTCAACAACAAGTAAACAATACAAGCATACTATATTTCATGGTGTTAGATCTATTCTAGCATATATAATCAATAATGTAAAAGCATTTGACATATTCCAATGGATACAATATTCATCCAAATACACATTACTGGACAGGAAAAGATATTTCTATTAATATGAATAAGAGATTACAAGTGACAACCTCTGATGGCACATCTGCAAACCGGAGAAAATGAATCCCACACTTGGGCCTCCACCACCTCAATCCTCCATCACTCAGATAGCAAGCTCACTAGCAAAAGGCAAGCTTGGGAAGAACACAACAGTGCTCCAAGGGACAAAGGGATGCAGACTCAAGCATAATTTTTGGCAACAATGGACTATAGTTTCGTTACTCTCAATTCTCTTTATATATTCCCCCCCCCTTTCAATGTATGAAAGGGTTCCTTATATAGCTTCACAGGGATACTGAAAGGTCGAATCCGTGCGATCTCAAGGCATATGGAAGGCCAGGAGTCATATGAGTCGGATCCAAGTCAAGGAACGCTCCAAAAGGATTTGGATTATTCATACATCCTGATGTATGCGACTATAGGGGGAATATCCCCGTATGTATGCGGTTATCTGGGAAAAAGCCGCGTATATCACTTTTCTTATGTTTTTAGGGATGATCAAGGACACATCAAAAGACAAAAAGTGGTCCATAGGGGTTAATGAGTCTGCAGCGGGATAGGGAAAGGCCATACAATGTGTGATTCACCTAGTGTGGTGAAATCTGCTATAACAATATCAGAATCAACAAACTCATTATCATCTCCACTTACAATAAATGGATCCAGTGGTGAAGAAGACTCTCTAACTTCAACTGCTACTAAATGATCTTCTTGGAACTGGACACTTCTTTCAATGAAATATTTCTTAGTGCTCAAGTTGATCCGCTTATACGCTTTTGAATCTTTAGAATACCCAATAAATAGGCACTCTTGGATTTGGGGTTGCAAATCCTTCCTCTTTTTAGTTGGAATTCTAGCCCAAGCCTTTGAGCCAAAAATCTTGAAATGGGTCAGATCTAGCTTGTTCCCACTCCAAGCTTCGAAAGGAGTCATACCATAAAGTTTCTTATGATGCACTCTATTCTGGATGTAGGATGCACAATCTATAGCCTCGTCCCAAAACTTTGGTGGAAAATTCTTATCCTCCATCATGCAGGTTGCGATCTCCTTCAGTGATGTATTCCTTATCTCAACAACACCATTTTCCCGTGGTATGTAAGGGATTGAATGCTGCATCTAAATACCTTCATATTTATAATACTGAATGTTGGGCTATAAGGCAGACCCAAGTTTTATACCATTAACTTCGCACCAACAAAAAGACCCACAGTGTTGGCCCTTTCGGCAACAACCTGCGAACAGGTTGCAGTCTCACCCGAAACAGCTATGGGGTGCCGCAGAATCAGGTTTTTGCAAGTAGAATATGGATATTAGCTTCGCAGTTAGATAAAAGACTTTTCTTGCTTAACCCTTAACTGGGAATTCATAGTGAAGTTAATATTTAACAGTTATCTTACTTTAACATTCACCTACTTATCAAAAGCATCAAAACATAATAGAAACCACACAAAAGAACCACAGCAAAAGATATAACGTGGTTCATCCCCAGTGTAGGGGCTATGTCCACAAAACTGTGCTTTTATTCCACTTCTTACAAAACAACAATTCTGATCTACGCACTCAGCAGCAGATCCGTCTTTCAAGTCTAACTGCGCACTTAGCTGCAGTTTCTTTCTTACAATTTCTAAGCTGCGCACTTAGCTGCAGTTCCTTCCTTACAAAAACCCTCTGTGCACACAGCTGCAGAGGTTGTCCACGCACACAGCTAGGACTTGACCTTAAAACCCAAAAATAGATCTAACTTCTTCGCATCATACGATCCTCATTTCATTAGATGATCTTTAAATCTTTACATGAGTGCCTATTTATACAAGTGCACTATTACAAAATCATGGGATTACACCCAAAAATTATGGACAATTACAAAAAAGAGGGATTTGACTCAACCCTGACACCCCTAATACTATTTTGAGTCACAACTCCGCTTACAAGCTTCCACAAAAACCGTGGAGTTACCAAAATTAGTGACTGTTAAGGCATGCGCCCCAATAGGCCCCTAAGACTCACCAGTGTCCTGTCCCAAGACACTCTGCTGCTTGTCTGGTGGGAGAATCTTGTTGGCGAACATAGTGAACTGTTTGTTGAGGCCACGCATGATATCGTCGGCTACTTGCTCCTTCTCCACCAACTCCTGTAATGCTACTGCTGATGCTTTGCTGGCCTTTTCCTATGCAAATGCATCATATTCCTTCAAAACTTTGTGCTGGCTGTCCACAGCAGTGCTCAACTCCAAGGCCTCGTTGACAAGGGGTTGCATAGAATTTTCCAACGGTCGAATTTTGAGCTCTGACACACCTGTCCTTCTTCGGCACCACCAGTAACTCTGGCTACGCCATAATAAGGATATTCGACACTTCCTGACACTGACTTCGATAGGGCTTTGAGCTTTGACCTGTGACAGAAGATCTTCTATAGCCTCAATGATTCCTGCCGCGAGCATCTTATCTAACTTTATCTTGACTTTCTCTTTGTACTTAGGGTTCAACCTATAAGGGCGCTATTTCACAGGATTTGCATCAGGCTTCAAAGGGATTTTTATCACTCCTAGATCACCAAGGATACCTTTCATTTCTGAGAACTTCGTCGGAAATAAGTCTTGATACTCATGGAGAAGTTGGGTCACTTTGCTTACTATTTCTTCATCCCAATAATATCCAATAGTAGCATACTTAGGCATTTCTTTTGACTCAATGTTTACTTGCCTTGTCTTCAAGGGCTGAGTCACTTCTAGTGCTTCAACTGCTGGTCCATGGACTTCGCAGTGTCCTTCTGACTCAGGAATGTTTATGTTGCACGGGTCATTATCCTCGTCAATTGCGAGGTTATAACATTCTATTGCATTAGCTTCTTGTGCCTTCCAATCAAGTTGGTGCTCTGCTATTTCTTTATCATCAAACACCTTAGTATGGATCAGCCTAACAACTACGTCCAAAGCAGGGCAAACCTCATTAATAGAAAATGTAAGCACAAAACTATCAACAAGACTATCCCAACTTACAATACCATGGCGAAGCTCCACCTCCGAATACCAGTTCTTTGCTACAGGTTCCAGAGTGTGCACAAACCTATGTACCCATTCTTCATGAGGTACATGCTTCCATGCTTCATAACATTGCTCCAAATGTTCCTGAGGGCTAGTCTTACCATTAAATCTACTTCGCACCTCCTGAGGTTGATCCATGAATCTCAGGCGAAGGAAATTTTGACAAACTTCCAAAATCTGAATATACTTCTTATGACCAGTCCACCATCTAGCAGCTGTGGCTTTGAATACTGAATCTAGAGTTTGCATTTTCTATGAATCTGGTACCTGCTCTAAAAATTGCACAATAAAATCTGTTGGGTCTGTCAAGCCATCAAAAATAGGTAAGACTCTTGTCTGTGAGCCAAGCCATCTGAGAGACTTGGTAATTCTTGCACATCGATGTCCATGTAGTTCATAAAGTCTATTCTGCCAATTCTCTAAACATTCATCTGAATCAGTCATGCAAGAACTATCACACTTCCAGTCCATTATACCTTCAGGAGTAGGGTTAACATAGTCTTTTTCTTTAGCTGTGATGTTGTAGATATGATCCAGAATATCCTGATCTTCATCTCTGACTGGCTCTGTGTACCTTTCTCCTTGAGAAGGGTTCAAGGGTACTATAACTCTCAAGTCTTTTCCTTCAAAAGTCATCTGCTTGTTTTTAAGGTTGATTACTGCAGAATTCTCTATTTCCCATTCAATTCCTAGCAACACTGGATAGGGGTTGCTATCATCAATTATTTCAATGACTTCAAAATCTGCTAAGGTACTAACTACATCAATGTATACTGGGACACTAGGGAATCTTCCTAGGGGAACAATCTTCTACTGATTGGCTAATCTCAACTGTATAGGGGACCATTCAAGGGTAGATTTTCCCATTTGTTCCCATGTCTGCTTAGTTAAGACATGTACTTCTGATCCCAGGTCTAAAATGATATCGGTCATGTCATACTCTCCTATCTGAGCATGCAATCTCATTTCTCTTCCATTCCTTCTAACTCTATTAATAGTTTTTTCTTTACTAGAGCTTTGTTAAGGCTCGCAAGAAGCAATAACTTTCTGTAACCCATTTAAAGCATTCTGATTTCGCAAGAGCTTCATACAACTCTGTAAAAATTTCGACAGTGTACTTACTTTATCTGTCGAATCTTCTTGAGACTGTGACTACTGTTGATGCTGCTGGGCAGGTGCTACTACTGTGCTTAGATCAACAAAGTATTTTTTGGCTTCCATAAATGTTTCTTTTTCTCTTCCCACATCGAAGGTTGGAACTTTCTCTGGGGTCTTACGAACCCAAGCCTCATCACGTTGTTTCTCCTTATTCTACACTTGCATCGTAGCTCCACTCCTTGTAACAATGTTAATGGCTGGGACAGGTCTTTGCTCTACAGTAATCATCTAAATATTATGAGGAGGAGCGCTATTTCTTTCTTGTAGCTTGGCTATCAGCTGTGGGCATTGCTCAATGTCATGATCTACTGCTCGGCAATAACGACATGTCGTAGTTGGGTTTCGATAGTCTCTAGCTAGATGTCCTGCTTGATTACAGTTATAGCACACAACCTGGCCTCAACCTCTTCCAGGCATACCACCATGACCATGACCTACAAAAGTACCTCGACCTGTTGTACTACCATGGCAACCATATCCATCATTGCCTTGTGCATTGTTTTGTACCCTATAAGCATCATATGTTCGCTCTCTCATAAGGTCAAAGCTGTGACATTCCTCTTCGTTGTGTCCAACTAACTTACAGAACTTGCAATAGGGATTCTTAGGTACTTGCACATATCTTTGTAGCAGATAGCAGTTTTCAGGTCAATGCTGGCCAGTTGTTCTACAAATCTCACAATATAGAACATTAGGGTTAAATGGGTTTGGCGCACCAGTATTCATGTAATTTCTTAGCGCAGGACATTGCTCCTTGTCATGACATTCTGTCCTACATCGTGTACACCACACCTCTTCGTGAATAGATTTCCCTTTTTTCAGCCATTTCTGCTAACTGCGCTTGTATTTGGGCTATGCCAGAATTATCTTCGACAGGAGCTGTCTCTAGTTTCATGGCAATCTCCAAATCCTCTTGCTGATCAACAACCTTCTGTTGCATGAGTGGCATTCTGATATGAGGTAATAAGGCTGCAATGAACCATTCTTTATGCTGCATTGGTCCAATGGTGAAACTAACTTGATCTAGCAGAACTTTGAACCTCTGATCAAAGTCCCAAACTGATTCACCTCGCCTCTGCTGAATCTCTTTCAATTCAGTTATACACTATGACTCTGATTTAGGCTTCTTGAACTCTTTGATCATCGCTGTTTTAATATCAGCCAAGACATGGTTCTTAGTACTGGAAACTTTCATAAACCATGTCAAATCTCGGTCTCTAAAATAAGTGACCAACTACGCTCTTCTTATATCTTGATCCAAAATGTTCCTAGCAGTCCACACAGCTTCGCATAAAAACCAAAACTGTTCTGGATCCTCTGATCCAGTTCCTTTGAAGACTGGGAGTTTGATATCATCAGTCATATGGGCCATAGTGGATTGAGGGGGGGAAGAACTTATTGGGGTAGAATGACCTGCGACAGGAATACTCAGACTAGGGTGACTTTCAGGCTGTGACGGGTTCTCAGGGGTAACAGATTTTTGTGGAGGAGTGATAGGAGGGTTTCTAACATAAGGGGTTTCTTCAGATTCAGGGTCTTTTGGCGTATAATCGGTATTCTAGCCTAGGGTATAGGATTCTAGGTTTCTCTTGTATCTTTTACCGTTTCATAGAAAACCACTTTGCTCATCGTAGTTACTTTCACTTCCAAACCTAGGTTAGTAAAAATAAATCTAGCAATCTGATTCTATAAGCAATATGCCCTTCTCACCCAAGAGCATTTTAATTTGCAGACTAAATGAATTTAGGTACTTACCCCTTGGTCCTTTGAAGAACTGCCTTTCAGCTTTGCTAAAAGAGGTACTTGTGTCGATGGCAAATTCTGTCACAAATGCTTCAAGGGTTCGTGTTGTCTAGAAATCAACAGCTTGTGATATCGCGTTATTCACTCTTTTCAATATGTTAATTCTTGCGGGGGTCCAGTCAGGAAACTGATCTTCCTTGAAGTTGGTCTTTCTTTCTGTCAACCTGGATAACCACTGGTGCAATTCTATGTGGATACTACCAAAGAAAATTCATGAATATCAGTAAAAACGTACCTTTGCAAGAATTCGTCTGAGCTATGATGAGGATCCTTATTTTCTTGTTCCACAAATTTTTGATAGGTAGCTTCAACCCAATCACTGATTTATTTTACTGAGGGCCTCCAAAACATAGCCCTTTAGGTACTCCGTAGATCCCTCTTAAAGCAGATACTGAGTTCAACCAGCAATGGAACCAATTTGTTGGGCTATAGGGCAAACCTAGGTTTTATACCATTAACTTCGCACCAACAAAAAGACCCACAGTGTTGGCCCTTTCGGCAACAACCTGCGAACAAGTTGCAGTCTCACCCGAAACAGCTATGGGGTACCGTAGAATTAGGTTTCTGCAAGCAGAAGAGGGATATTACTGTACCATTAGCCTTAACAACAAATAATTATACCAAATAGAGATTCGATATTCACTTAATTAGCTTCGTAGTTAGATAAAAGACTTTTCTTGCTTAACCCTTAATTGGGAATTCACAGCGAAGTTAATATTTTACAGTTATCTTACTTTAGCATTCACCTACTTATCAAAAGCATCAAAACATAACAGAAACCACACAAAAGAACCATAACACAAGATATAACGTGGTTCACCCCCAGTGTAGGGGCTATGTCCACAAAACTGCGCTTTTATTCCACTTCTTACAAAACAATAGTTTTGATCTGCGCACTCAGCAGCAGATCCATCCTTCAAGTCTAACTGCGCACTTAGCTGTAGTTTCTTTCTTACAATTTCTAAGCTGTGCACTCAGCTGCAGTTCCTTCCTTACAAAAACCCTTTGTGCACACAGCTACAGAGGTCGTCCACGCACACAGCTGGGACTTGACCTTAAGACCCAAAAATAGATCTAACTTCTTCGCATCATACAATCCTCATTTCATTAGATGATCTTGACATCTTTACATGAGTGCCTATTTATACAAGTGCACTATTACAAAATCATGGGCTTACACCTGAAAATTATGGACAATTACAAAAAGAGGGCTTTGACTCAACCCTGACACCCCTAAGACTATTTTGAGTCACAACTCCGCTTACAAGCTTCCACAAAAACCGCGGAGTTACCAAAATTAGTGACCATTAAGGAACGTGCCCCAACACTGAATGAACTCAGACTTGACATACTCACCACCATTGTCAGATCTGCTAGATCTTGAGTTTCCTCCCAGATTGGTTTTCAACCAAGGCTCTAAGACTTTGAAGAGGTCAAAAAATTCAGACTTATGCTTTAGGAAGTAAACCCAACAATACTTGGAAAAGTCATCTAAGAAGGTCAGTGCATATTTGGCTTGACTCATGGACATATGAGGGAATGGACCAGAAATGTCAATGTGGATCATCTCAAGAGGTGCAGAGGTTCTCTCATGACTAGCTTTCTCATACTTGTTCTCTCGGTGTTTTCCTAGGATACAACCTTGACAGACTCCCTTAGAAAACTTGATCTTTGGTAACCCTATGACCATATATTTTTCACTCAAATCAGAAAGACACTTGTAGTTAAGATTTCCAAATCTTCATGCCAAAGCTTTTTTGCTTCATTAGCATGAATCATAAGAGTAGAGGGGTTTGAGTAGGGTAGAAAATGGGAAAACTTGTATACCTTCGAATTGTGATCAACAACACCTTTTGCTATGACTTTACCATTTGAAATCTCAATGATTTCAACATCATCAGGGGAGAATATGACCTTCTTTGGAGACCCATTATGATTCTTTTGATACATTGACAAGAGATTGGAGGCAAGACCTGGAACATACAACACATTATTGAAACTACCATGGTCAAGATAAATCCTATCCCTCCCCAAACTGTTAGTGAGAGAGTCATCTCCAAAAAATATTGGTGGCCCTTTCGACATTTCAAGAGAGTAAAATGTCTCTCTTGTCGAAACCATGTGTCTAGAAGCTCCAGAATCTATGATGAAGCTAGGTGAGCTTGATGTGCCAGCAACCAAGGCATGTACTCTCTTTCTGTCTTCTGAATTTGATCCTCCTTCCTTCTTCTTTGAGCAATCAGGAAGGGAGATGTTATTCTTCTCCAGGAGTTGGGTCAACATGTCAATTTTCTTCTTCATACAAGGGCTCTCAAGATGATAGCCTTACTGCAGTATGCACACTTGCTCATTTCTCCTTTGTTCTTCTTCTTCTGGAGTTCTTCTTGGAACCTTAGGGCTCCTCTTGAGACTTAGACTTGTCTCTCTTTTGCTCAGGTGGAATTTTAGCTTTTTTCTTGCTTTTTGAATCCACCCTTGAATCTCCAGCAACCAAAGCTTGGTCTTTGGAAGGTTTTATGGTGCCCATCATCACCAACTTATCATGCTCTTGTGTGAGGTTTTCCATGAACTCTGCAAGCTTAGGCATCTTCCAGGCCTGAGCTGTCAACTTGGTGGCATGGAAGGTTGAAACAAAAATTGAATAGTTATGACCAAGCTTAGAGAGTATGGCCAAGACTAGTTTCTCTTCCTTCTTTTTGATCCCACACTATTTCAACTGCAAAACAAGGGCCTTAAACTTGGAAAAGTAGATTTGTAATGATTTGAAGCTACTGGGACTCAAGGAGATCAACTCATTCTTGATTTGATGTCCTCTCATCTCATATGTCTTTCCAAAAATATCTTCTAGCTTCTCCCACACTTCATTAGGTGATGTTAATCCATCAAGATGGAAGAGGAGGTCTCTTGAAATGCTCAGACACAAAAGACCATGGGCCTCATCCCTCCTGTTGTGCCATTTAATTTTCTCTACAGCTGCATTGGGCTCTACCTTAGTTTCCATAGTCACCCTATAGAGACCTTTCACTCTCAACAATATCTCCATCTTAGCTTTCCACTCAAATAAATTGAATGGAGTCAAGATGATATTTTGATATTGGTCCAATATAGCTCAGAAAATGTGCCCTCTAGTCAGCAGAATGCGCTCCCATTCAATGATGTCGAACCTGCAATAACAATTTGGAAGGAGAGAAATCAATCTACAAAGGTTTTGATACCATGTGGAAATTGAACCCAAGAGATAGAACAATTACACTCACAAAGATGTTAATCAAACATGAAAAATTAACACCAAAGGAGACTGAAATTGGAGCATAACAATAATATGTATTGAATAAGTGTACAATAGACAACCTTGTGAAGTAATAGGCTTCTGCAATATATCATTACATGAGAGAATCAAATGCATAAATATTCCATTCGAAATAGTAAAAAAGCAGGCTTACGAAATCTAGTCAAATCCCCCATAGGTGCATAAAGCAGTTTCCAAATATATGAACATGCTCACAAATTTGCTAAGTCAAGTGGGAAAGCTAAAGAGGGATGGAAAGGCAACTTATACATGATTTTATTTGGAGAAAAGGAGGGAGGATGATGTGGGAAAAAAATAATTCAACTACACCTAGTCTAGCTTTTCCTTTTGGATTAAATCAGAATAAAACAAGAATCTTTTCATAAAAAGTAGATATGCACTTTGGAGGATATGGAATAAAGAAGACATGCTAAATTGGGTTTCTAGGATGTTTCCCAAGAATGCCATGACTCAGTTTTAGCATGTGTTGACTTCTTGGATGTGTAGAAGGGAATGAGCACATAATGGAATCTAGGAAACTAGGTAATAAGACAAAAATAATTAAATTAATGTCTAATGTAGGTAACTATGGGTTGATTATTCTAAAAGTGTATGCAAAGGATGTGCAAAAGGAAATAACACAAAGAAGACATTTCCAAGTAGCAAGAGCATGACAAAAGGAATATTGGAAATCATCCACTCTGATGTATGCGGTCCGATGTCATCCAGTTCATTGAGTGGGTATGTATACTGTGTTTCTTTCATTGATGATTTTTCTAGGAAGACATGGATATACTTCTTGAAGAACAAATATCAAGTATTCAGAAAGTTCAAGGAATTCAAAGCCTTGATTGAGAACCACACATAAAAGAAGATCAAAACCTTTCAACCAGACAATGGTGGAGAATTAACATCAAATGAATTCAAAGAGTTATGCAGAGATTAAGGGATTAAGAGGGATTTGACCACTTCATATAATCCACAACAGAATGGGGTTGTAGGAAAGATGAATAGAATGATCATCGAAGCTGCAAGGGAAATACTTCATGATCAAGATCTTCCCATGCATCTATGGGAAAAATTTGCCAGGACAACGGTGTATGTACAGAACCATACTCCACACAGAGTACTCGAGAACAAAACACCTCAACAAGTATTCTCCAGTAAGAAACCAGAGGTCAACCATATTAGAATATTTGGCTGTCCAATATACATACACATTCCAAAAGAAAAGAGGACAAAGTTAGATCCTTCTAGAAAGAAGGGTATATTTGTGGGATATAGTGAAAGCTCGAAAGATTATAGAATATAATTCCCAGTATTCAAGAAGATCAACATTAGAAGAGACGTAACACTCAACAAAGAATCAGCTTACAAAAAATCCAGAAAGAGACCAGTTGAAGACTCTGAAGAAACAGAAGTACTCAGAATTCAAGATACAACTATGAATGATCCAAATCAAGATGATGATTGAGAAATAGAAGAACCCTAGGAACCTGTAGATCCACCCCAAGAAAATAATTCTCACAAGAGGAAACCTGCATGGGTATGAGAGGCTATCTAAGGTGCAGAGAGATCTGGCACTCCAGAAAAAATTCATAGAGAGAGGAAAAAAACTAGATCCTCCTCTGGTTATGTAGCCCTATTATGTGACATCATTGATAAAGAGCCTTCCAACTATGAAGAAGAGGAAGAGAAGAAAGAACTGAAGG
This sequence comes from Pseudotsuga menziesii, assembly GCA_001517045.1. NCBI lineage: Eukaryota > Viridiplantae > Streptophyta > Pinopsida > Pinales > Pinaceae > Pseudotsuga > Pseudotsuga menziesii. The sequence goes on from LPNX010654721.1 coordinate 131,342, forward strand.
ATTCTATGATCAAAAAGTACCAGTCGATAATGAAGAATGATGTCTGAGCTGTTGTCCCTAGACCAGAGGGGAAGTCTGTTGTGACTTACAAGTGGATCTTCAAGATAAAGCATGCCGTAGATGGTAGCATAGAGAAACATAAAGCAAGATTTGTGTCTTGTGGATTCTCCCAGAAAGAAGGAATAGATTATGAAGAAAATTTTGCACATGTAGCCAGATACATTTCCATCAGATCAGTACTTGCTCTGGCTGCAGTAATGAAATGGAAGATACACCAGATGGATGTCAAGACTGCTTTCTTGAATGGTGTAGTGGAAGAGGAAGTGTATGTGGAGCAGCCACATGGTTTTGAGACACATGACAGGGATACTCATGTATGTAAATTGAAGAAAGCCCTGTATGGTTTGAAATAGGAACCCAGTACATGATACGGAAAAATTGACAGATTCCTATCCAGTTTGGGATTTACTAAGAGTAAATCAAATTCCAACCTTTACTGCAAGGTTGAAGAAGGGAATCCAGTGATACTCCTAGTGTATGTAGATGATTTATTTGTAACATGTGTGGATGGGTTGATTACTGATACAAATAGGAAGTGTGCTGCCAAGTTCCAGACGAAGGACTTGGGTATGATGCACTAATTTCTAGGAATGGAGGTGTGGCAAAGTACAAATGGAATCTCCCTGGAACAAGGGAAGTATGCAGTAGAGATCCTGAAGAGGTTCGGGATGATGGGCTGCAAGGCTATGACCACACCTATGGCATCGAACTTGAATCTATTGAGTGATGCTTCGTTAGAGTCAATTGATGCTACGATGTATTGTTAGATGATTGGGTCCTTGATGTACCTGATGAATATAAGACCGGATATTTGCTTTACTGTGAAAAAATTGAGCTAGTTCCTAAAAGATCCGAGACATGTTCACTTGATTGCTACAAAGCATATTCTGAGGTACCTGAAGGGTACAATTTATTATGGGTGCAAGTATGAGGAGAATCATAAGATTAACCTCGAGATTTATGCTGATTCAGATTGGGCAAGAAGTGCCTTCGATAGGAAGAGAACTTCAGGGTGCTGCTTCAGTATAAGATCAGGTGTGATCTCTTGGTTTAGGAGGAATCAGTCTTGCGTGGAACTGAGTACAGCCGAAGCAGAGTATGTCGTAGCTTGTTCAACTAGTTGTAAGATACTGTGGCTGAGGAATCCACTATCTGATTTATTTGATATCCAGTTGGAGGCTACTTGTATATATTATGACAACCATAGTTGTGTGAAGTTGTCGGAGAACCCAGTGTTCCATGACAAGTCGAAGCATATTGAGATCAAATATCACTATATCAAGGATATGGTGTAGAGATGAGCAATGAAGCTCCAGTATGTTGTGACAGATGAGTAGATAACTGATGTGTTGACTAAGCCATTTTCCAGAGTGAAGTTTGAGTACTTCAGGGAGAAGCTTGGTCTTCTCCAGATAGAGGTTCCCTCTAAGAGGAAGTGATGAGTCCGAGAGCCTTTTTGAGATGGTGGAAGGTGGGGCCTCCCATGGACATATGTAAGTGCAAATATTTTATGACATGGTGGTAGGCGGGGCCTCCCATGGTCAAATGTATGTGCAGAGCCTTTATGCCATGGTGGCAGGTTGGGCCTCCCATGGTATGATGTAAGTGCAGAGCCTTTCTGACATGGTGGAAAGCTGGGCCTCCTATGGTCAGATGTAAGTGTAGAGCCTTTCTGACTGGGTCAAATGTAAGTGCAGAGCCTTTCTGACATGGTGGTAGGCTAGGGATCCCATTATCATATGTAAGTGCAGATCCTTTATGACTAAGTCAGATGTAAGTGCAGAGCCTTTCTGACTGGGTCAGATGTAAGTGGATATCCTTTCTAAAATGGTGGTAGGATGGGCCTCCCATGGTTATATATAAGTTCTGAGCCTTCCTGACATGGTTGCAGGTTGGGCCTCCTTATGGTCGGATGTGAGTGTTGGGCCTTTCTGACATGGTGGAAGGTTGGGCCTCCCATGGTCAGATATAAGTGCTGGATGAGCCTTTCTAACATGGTGGCAGGCTGGGCCTACCATGGTCAGATGTGAGTCTTGGTATTTTCTGACATGGTGGTCGATGTGTTCCTCCCATGGTTAGATGTGAGTGTTGGGCATGCCTTTATGACATGGTGGTGGATGTGTTCCTCCCATGGTCAAATGTAAGTGCTGGGAAGGCCTTTCTGACTGGGTCATATATAAGTATTGAAGAAGATGAAGACCTGCATGGAGGCTAGGCCTACAACTAGCATGAAAAAGGGATGGACCTGTAGAACTTCCTATAATGAGTAGAATTGAGAGATAGCACCAGCTGATCGAGATAGCGAAAGCAGTGATGATGATGATCGAGTGATGATCCAGTTTTGATGATGATCCAATGATGATCCAACTTTGATGATGATCTAGTGATGATCTAGCATTGATGATGATCCAGACTTGATCCAGAGAAGAAGATTTGTGTTGATGAATTGTGTCAAGAGAATACCTTCCTAGTTAAGAGGGAGTGTTGATGTATTTGTAACTTCAGAATGTATTCACTTACGTATTTCATATATTGTATTTGATTAGTCCTCGACGTTCCTATCGAGAGAATCAATAACGTAAACAAGTCATGTAAAGTCATAGAGGTTAACTCTCCTAGCTGATCAGGGGTTTAAGTCTCCGCAGTTGTGGGGCACTCGGGTTATTAGAATCTCCTAGAGAAGTCATCCCTGGCAAGTTATTGTCAAGTCAGAAACTAGTATAAATAGAGAATGAGGCACTCTATTTAACACATAGTCACTCACACTCAGTTGTAGCGCATGAGTGAGAGACAAGGAACTGGGATAAGAGAGAGAACAACTGTCAGAGATCATCTTACTGTCTTTGGGTTTTATTACTTCCATTGGTGCCTGTTCTATCTCTTAGGAAGTTGTGGGGTTTTCTCCTTTAGGTTTCCCCGAGGAAAATCTTTGTGTCTATTGTCTCTTATGTTTGATTGATGTGCATGTTATTCTCTCAGATAAGATCCTACAATAATACTTCCTAAATTGATAAAAATCTAACAAAACAAGGTCTTGGTATGAGGGATTACCATCAAAAAGTTTATGTTCCCTTACCTATTTTCATATAGTATTTCACGAACATTTAAAAACCAACACCCTTCCTTGCCACTAGTTCAATATTGTTGCATGCACGTTAAAGGTTTCATTGAATATTTGGAAAACATGGATGGTAATGATGAGTTTATGGATGAAGAGATTTTAGAAATTTTACATGAGAACTAATTTTAGAAAAAAAGAAATACAAAACAATTGCCTTGACATTCAATAAAATTCTTAGCAAATGATAATATCATCCTTGACTTAAAGATACATAAGAAAAAACTCTAATTCAGCCAACTACATTTCTTTTCTCGAAATTGATGATAATTTGCATCAGTCTTGTCAATATTTGTTTGACTAAGAAGAAATTTGGGACTTTCAATCAAATCCTTCTTCATATCATTCAACTTATGAAATTTTTTTACAAGAAGAGCCTGTCCATTTCCAATCAGAAAATTTATTTTTGCAACAATAATCTCTTCAAACTTACAATGCTTGTATGATTGGTTACATAGAGAATGTTAATTCTAGAAAATATCAGTCTTGTAGTCCTTCGACATGTTTATTTTATGAAATTGCAAGAAAAGAGGAGTCATATTTTGAGTTAATGGTTGAAGACAAAAATTTATGTGTGCTTCAAACTCATGTTTCACCTGAATATTTACATGAACATACAAATCCCTCCTTGCTTGTGGAAGATGAGAATAATTAACAATATTGCAATTAGTCCCAAAATATAGAAAAACCAGCAGTTTGCAATGAGGAATTGAATCACGAAAAAGAAGATGAGGGTTCTACAATGAATGTTTGTTCATACCTTTAAAATTCCCGAAACAAATTTTCAAGAAGAAATTTATTTGTTTGATTCTATTGAAAGACAAAATGAAATTTCTTTTGAAATGCATGAGAAGAATCAAGTTGTTAATTCAGAAATTTTAAATGAAGTTGTGGATGTCTGGGTTAAAAATTGTTATGAGAATTACTTGCATGGTTCTTTTGAAGATCAATTTGATACTGTGCAAGAGGAGTTACATCTTGAGCATCCCTGTCTTGACAAACACGTGATCGAGTATTTTGAAAGTTGTCATGCTTTTCATGATTAGGTAGCAAAATATATGGAGAAAATTTGCAGTGGGAATGGTTGGTTATGTTTATATAAAAAAGACAACATCTTTTGTCATAGATTGTTACCATTATGTTCCTATGTTATAATTTCAACCAAGCATGAGGAAGAAGCTTGAATATTGGATCAGTTGCTTGATTGGATTCATTGCAAGTCAGAGTTTACTCAAGTGGGCATTGGTGCTCAGTTAAGTAGGGTAGGTAGGTGTGAATAAGCTCTACATGGTGAGAATTTATTTCAACAGTTTTTAGTTTGATTTCAGTTATAGTTGCAAGTTTGTTTTCAGATTCGGTTTCAAAGTTCAAATTTTCAATTACAGTTGGTTTTCAGCCTTCGGAGTTTGGACATGTGAGAGATTATAGGTTGCAGTATGGACTGATTAAAGGTTGACATGGATTTTTTGGCATTGTTGTTTCAGTGTCTAGTTATAGGTCAGAGCGGGATGAGGATTTTAGAGAAATATTGAGAGCAACCTAATGGATTTGGCACCTGGACTACAGGGTTCTTTGTTACCTCACAGGGAGGATAGCATCCCAAGTTGAGCCAACTATTAACACTAATTTACTTCTGCTAAAATTTGCCTTATTTCCTTTAAAAATTCGAGTTTCCATTGGTGATCAGGTGGTTTTCAAGTTTTTCCCATCGAGAAATTTATAAAAAAATTCCAAGTTGGTGAGAAAAAGGGCTAGCAATGTTTTGAGCAAAAGGAAAAGGAATTATTTTACAATTGGAAAAAATTGATCCATTTTGGATTAAAAGATGGATTTATGTTCAGAAATTTATATCTTTGGCCAAGGTTCATATTATTTTTATTAAATTTATAAAAATGAAGATTTATTTTGATGAAAGTAATATTGGGCCAAGCCCCATCTCAACACCAAGTCATATGAGGCCACACAAACTAATCAAAGCCCTTCATCAAAGTCTAGACATTGAGCTCCCAAGGAGTCATATGCATGTTATTTCTTGATGTATATTAAAACTGCTAGAGTTTATAAAAAATGAAAAGGCCAACCTTACATTGCATTTGGGATATTAGTTTATGTGGAAAATAAATGAAATTACAACATGGGCATCAGTGATGATGTAAAATATTATCGATGAAAGTCGGATTCTTATGGAAGCCACCCAGTATAAGAAGGGAATACGATGAGCAACAGAGTAATATTTGTAGATGCGATTTGTGTGAGATTCTTCACTACGGGTGTTTCTACTGTCACAAGAAACTACTCATTATTACAACTTTTAATATTTTTAGCATCTTCCTTTTGAAGAATGGTTTCAGGAAAAAACGCTTGGGAATGTATTAGAATGACCGCAAAATGATAATGATAGGTTTTTTCATGTTGTTTATTGAGTTGGAAGCCTGGAGAAAACCATCAAGTTTTACACCGAATGTTTAGGAATGAAGCTGTTAAAATAAAGAGACATTCCTAAAGAGAAATACTCAAATTCTTTGCTTGGATATGGACCAGAGGGCTCTCATTTTGTTTTGGAGTTGACATATAATTATGGAGTCAAGAGTTATGATATTGGCGCAGGATTTTGACACTTTGCAATTGCAGCTGAAGATATTTACAAGATGGTTGAGGACATTCGAGCAAAGGGAGGTATAAAGAATGGGTGAAAGAAATTGTAATTCACTATCCATCAAATTATAAGCAGTGCGTAGTTATTATTCTTCTGGATCTTACCCAACAACAGAGTTGAGGTTGGATACCCATGTTTAAGGTTGCAAAAGTTATGGAAATGGATCTAATTTTTGTATTTAAAGTGGCGACTACATTATGTGTTGTGGATTGAGTGTGTCAATGAATTAATTATTGTCTTTGTTTTATATAATAAAGGAGACCAAGGTCGAGTTTCATTTTAGTTTTTTCTCCTTCTAGAGACCATATATTTTAATATTCAAAATGGGACACAATTATTAACAATGAGAGTCATTATGATTCCCATCCATTCAATCCAGAGGAGGAGGTCAATCCTTTTCACCAATAGGAAGTATTCCATTACTTGCAAGTTCCAATTTTTCACCTTTTCATCTGAACCATCAAACATCAGCCATGATTGTGGTGACACAAGAATATTCTGATTTGAGCAAGACAAAAAAGCATTTTCTTAAACAAGGAAATCCAAGTGGGATGAGGATCGTCATGCAATTTTTTTTATGCGGACAACTAAGAACCTATGCAATGTTTTTATTCCCATGCACTCAAAAGGGATAGAAGTGAAATGAATAAGCGGAGCATATTGAAGACCCAAGTCATCCGACGACAATTATTCCTTTGGCAACATCAACAAGCACAGGAAAACAAATTTTTAAAATATGTGAAATCTAGATGCTTGTGGTTAAAATAAAACCATGTTTCCATGTCGTATAGTTTGACCAAGTTGATCAATGCTTCATATTAATTTCACTGATTAAAAGTATGATTGATTTAATTTCTAAAATCTAGTGAAATTTTTTATGGAAAGAAGGTTAAAACATGTGTGTTTATCCTATTCATTTGGAAACAAAATCAATGGTTTCTAGGTATTCCGCTGAGGAAAAATATGAGAAGTTAAGAAAGGATTTTAATAATGAAAAGGATGAGTGGAATTTGTTTTCTTTACTTCTTCTATGGATGAAGTACACATGTCCTAACTATGAAATTCAAGTTCAAAGGAATATCAACATATCTGCTTTACGCAAACTTTATCTTTGGATCATTTCTGAAGATCTAGATATCCCAAGGATTCTATACTCATGAATGTTGATGAGCTGGCAGTTCGAAGCTTTAATGGATTTCAAGTAACTAGTTGAGTTTTACAGTTGGTGCCAAATATTCAGAATTAACCACACTGGGATGTATGAAGCTTCGAACAAAAAAATAAGGTGTTTATGTTTTCAATGCTACTGAAAGAAAATAATTTGAACTTCGAACAACATGATTGATCAAAGTTTTCAACCACATTAAAGATAAGATTAAAGGGAAATTGGATGGCAGAAGAAGAAATACTTTTGGATCAAAATGTAAAGGTAAATTTTATCCATTTAATTTTCATTTAAAGTGTGAGGGTAATAGGTTTAAAGATAATTCACAAATGTTAAAATTAACTGATACAGAGCATCTACAAGTGCTAGAGTTTCCTGAAGTTTCAGAAGCAGAAGAAGAAGATTTATTTTATGAAAATCATTATTTGAGTCACGAACTTCAAATACATGTTTCTGCCAAATAAAGAAGAATTTACAGAAACTGAGAGATGCTTTTATTCATAACATGCTTGTATACAATAACCTATATCCATTTGCACACAGGTATTATGGTATAAAATAATTTAGGTCATATTCAGAGGGAAATTTTTTATATTCTTAAATGACTATTTTGGTTATCAACTTCGAAGAATTGTTTCCACCAAATGGAATTGAATTTTAAGAAACTAAGAGAGGTTTTGCATCAAAATGTGGCAATATTCCAAAAAATCCTTCAGTTTTTACATAGGTATCATAGTTTGGGAAAATGAAAAGGATATTCACAGTGTGTTACACCCAAATCCTGTCACCAGCATGTGATAAGATCTCTAACACCTTTATTTTCCCTCAAATCCTAAAATTGAAGTGAAACAATGCTCTAGATGTTGATAGTAACATACAAAACTCCAACACTACTCTTACCCTTAAACATATAAGTAGTACCTTATACAACACCACCCAAGTTATGTAGAAACTAGGTGGTGCCACCACCTTTAACCTTTTTATTTGGTGTGGTTCTCACCTTGCACCTCTCTGTCATAAGGGAGTATAAGCGGTGCCCTTGATAAAAAGTGAAAAAAGGAGGTTTCAAGAAGCTTTTAAAACAAAATCCTCGTGTCTATCCATATCCCTACTCACCTGGGTCAAGTAATCTCTAGATCCATCCTTTAAGGATCTCATGGTCACCTCACCCACCTATTTCTCAACCATTCCTATCCCTTTGAGCCCTATAAATACAAGCTCATACTCCATGGTTGATGAGGGAAGAAAGGAGTAAAGTTATGTTGCTGAATTAATATCCTAGCTTGATCCATTAGAGAGCATAAAGGAGCAAGTTGGAGCTATCGGGGATGAGATGTTAGTGTTATCACATATATAGTAGTTGGGATACCATATTCTATTTTTCAGATACAATACATTTTTCAATCAGATCTCTTACATATGAGATGCTGAGATGAGCAGTTGTGACGGATAATTATTTTATTGGTGGACTATTGTACTCTCCCATGTCAGGACTAAGTCTTAGGACACTTAAATTTGAGGACCGATGTAGCCATTCAGTCATTACAAAGCATTTATTGATGCCCAATTTTATATCAGTTCTTTCTCATTAGACAGATGATGTTTCAAATGGATTATATGCATGATTATGAATCAGCTTTTATTATATTGTGTTATGGTTATCATTGCTCTTATACTCATTTTTTTGACATGTATTAACATGTAGTGTCATGATATGGTGGTCATAATTATATGGATTTGGATGTATTTGTATTGTGTGTTGATGTCCCTACTCTGACTTTGAATTTCCTGATCTATACTCATTGGTTTTACCCTCCTTAGGGAGAATAGAGATAGTCATGCCTGCCATTGTTTTGGCTTGCTAGTGTTGGCTTCATCATTCATTTTCTCCACCAATCCATTATCTTACAATTTTTTTTCTAACTCGACTTACTATTGACTTGTGGCATGGAGGACCTTTCCCCGCTAGATCCTTTGCTGGACAAGCCTCCCTGTTTATTTTGTGTCTCGGCTTTGAGTTAGTGTTAGAAATGCCTTTGGTGATTTGGATTGTATGCCTAAATAACTCTGGTCAGTTTCCCGATGTTTGGCACTGTGCAAAACTTCCCCTGGTCACTTGAGATGTTGTTGGCTAAAACTAAAAGCTCATGTATTACTTATATTGGAAATGTTTATATGCGCCCATGGAAAATGAAAATGCTAAAACTGTGTTTCTTAACATATGTCACAAAAGGGAAAGATCAATGAAATGCTAAAATACTCCTCGAAGGGTATAAGAAAAGGTCCATAAAGCAAATGGTTAAATATATACTATATCCAAATATTGTTGACCTTGTAAATTTGAAAATGTCATGGGTGAAAGCTGCAATTAGCTATGCTTTTAAGCACTGGTGAAGTCCCGAAAATGACATATAGGCCAAAAATGCCATAGAAATAAATTGAGGATCCTAATGAAACTGGATCAAACTTGATGTAGACATGATGCCTAAGTTGAATAAGCACTCTCTAATCAACTCAACTAATTGTGAGGCACTTCCATTCCTTGAGTTGTTGATTGTCCAGCAGGTGGTTAGAGTGAGTATTTCCTTGGCATATCCAAAGTGTCATGATGTTAAGTAGGAAGTCATCATTTTCCCCAGCCATGTCAATTTCAGCCTTCACCCTTCACTAGCAAATTGACTACAACTATGAAGTCAGTATAGTTCTGAAAGTCTGGTTTGAGTAATAATAAATAAAACCCTATATATGTATTTGGTTGATGTACCGCCAGTAAAATGACTGCTACTTGTTGTGATTGTTGCTTAAATGAGTTGTAGAGTATGTCTTACCCTTATAACACTTTGCAATAGATGGATGCTAGTCTGAGTTATATTATTGGTATCTGATCATTTACAGATGGTTATATTGTCTATTGGATATGGTTGATGATCAGGTAGAGACATGAGAGGGGTATGAGTATACAACCTAGATGGATTTGGATTCTCTAAGTTTTATGAGATAGCTTATTTTTAGTTTCGGGCACTTACAGAGATGATTAGCCTCATTTTACCTTTCTGATGCAGTTTTGCTTCATAGGATGATGTGTCTGAGCAAGGAGATGTTTCATTTGAATCTCCTAGGGAGTTGTATGGGAATAGGGGGTGCAACCACTTGATTGTACCATAGTACTCCCATCCCAAATATCCCGGTGGGCTTAGTTTGATAATGCAAGAACCCTAGGAGGTTGTTTTGGAAGGTTCACGTTTCCTGAGGTAGATTAATAAATGATTAAATGGCTATTGAAGAAATCGATTTTGGCTACTTAGGAAAGAAAATGACATGGGATGAGTCATGATGATGAGAGTGATGTCCTCCGTACCTACTCCAGCAGTTGCAACACCTGATTAGGCCCACACTTATTTTTTTGGCATTTTTATATTATTTTCTGGAGCTTTTAGGAGGCTCACGATTTCCTCAAGGAGGCACAAAGTCAAAGAATTAAAATATTATATTATTTTATTGTGCCATGGGGCACCCAAAGGGAGTTAGTTAACACTCCCTGGACCCACCATGTGCTTCATTTATTTCTTATTGAGTGGGATACCCTCTTTATGGGTGATTTAGTCCACTTTGGTACTTTATGGTTATATTGATCCATGTGTTGTATGTTGAGCTCATATCAACCATTGATTAGAATATTTTATCATTTAATATTGGCCTCTAGTTTTTAGAGTGGTTAGGATTTTGGTTCTCTCATTTCTATTTAAAGGAGAGAGCTTCTATTTGTAAGGGGTCTTTGGCTCTTGGATCTGATTAATAGAAATATTTTTTATGAATATTTAATGGATTTGCTTTGCATCTAGTGTTCTTCGATGGTGATTGGAAAATATTTTTCTTCCTAGCATTCGAAATATTTTTTGAGATATATAATCTTTTTTTTGGATCTTTGTCTTGTCTACAGGGGCAACTTCATCTTGGGCGTTTTTGCAAGGTGACCTCAACTCGCTTGGACTGGCTTCGTCTGTGACAGGGGTTTTTCATTAGTTTCATTATGTAATATGATTTCATCTTGTTACTTTTCTATATATCTTAATTTTCTTTCATGATACAACAAATCTGATATTGTTGACGTTTTCTTGTGTAAGAGAGAGGGCGCATTGGTCACTTGGACCACAATGTTGGTCTTAGAAATCACTCATATCTTCTAGAATTGATCGGGATGGTAGGGATAATCATAAACAAGGAATATACAAGAATTTCCAAGTCATATCTAACAAGTAAGTTTCTTCTCTTTCATATCTCAATCAATTGTACCTTCTTTCCTTCAATTTTATGAAAAACTCCTAAATAATAAAAAATCCAAAAAATATTTAATCGGGGAAATACTTGATCTTTGAGCAAACTATTTCTGGGTTTTGTATATTGAGCCTCCCCCTCACTGAATCATCCTCAATGCTTCCCTAATTATACCTATTTTACCCTAGATCTAAATTTTTGACTGCTCAAACCCTAGTACCCCACTGAAAATTTGACTTTTTCTAGAGTTGAATTTTTTCAAAAAATTATTATATGGGTGTGTAGATCAGGTATTCCTCATTCCAGAACACCCCCAACACTGATCTAGTTCCTGCCAGGTTTCCCTAGATCTAAAAAACTGACTTTCAGCCTCCTATCCCCCCTCATCAGATTTTGACTTTTCCAGATTTGAGTTTTCTTGAAATTTTTTTATTTGGTTTTGTAGATCGGGCCATCCTAATCTCATTTCCACCCCAATGTTGAGCTGATGGTGTCCTGTTGGATCTATATTTATAGATATTCTTCTCCAAACCCTGGCGCTAGCCCTCCTTCTGTTGATTTTCCTGTAACCTGAATCTTCTGGGCCAAATCCTTTTCTGGGTCCATAGATTAGGACATATCCTAGGTGGGTTCACTTAAACATTGTGTTGATATTGACTCCACTACCCAAGGCTAAACAGGCACTGATCTCCAAGCATAGCACTATCCCTCCCTGACCTCTTTCCCCCGAAAATTGAACATTCCTTGATAACTCAGGTTACCTGATACTTTCATATCTTTCAGTGAGTCTATCTCCTTGGTACTAGATAGTCCCAACTATTTCCTTGCTCACCCTATAATAGTTATGTTTCCCAAGACAGTGGTCATCTTCATCAGTTGCTAGTACCTAAACCCTAGATCTAGGGTTTCCATTTACCTTACACCTTACGTACCTCAAAGCCACATTTGATCTGTTCTGGTGTCTAGGTTTGATATCTCCTGTCGGGAGTAGATGTGGGTCTCCCCCATTTTTGTCTTGGACTTAGATAACATAAAGTGAAGACTGCCTTGATTGACATGACAACCATCCATTTGGGAGTTTAGGCAATCTTGGTTCCACCTCCCTAGTTGCTTTCCCCTCTACCATCTTTCCTGGATCCATCATAAATAGGAAACTACAAGGTTGGTGATAACATTTTGACACCATTTTCGGGGAAGGTAGAGGCCTACCATGGTTCAACATTTATTCTTAAGCTCTCCTATCATTCTCTTTGCCAACATTTTGGGGCTGTTGCCGAGGAGGTAGAGGCATATATTGGTTCAATATACCTCACCTTTCCTTATGACATATATTTTATTGGTGAATTACATGTGTGGTTCACCTGGAGACTCCACCCTACAACTCCACTGAGGACCATACTCAACGTATTAATCTTAAGTTCTTAGAACGCCCTATAAACTCGGAAGGAATCCCTATAACTTACGTAAGGAAAAACAAACAAGTATCAGGCCTCGCTGTTCTCTCAAGTCATATTTTGGGATCCCCTTCAACCTCATCTAACCCGATGGCCGGAACAAACACTAGTGGAAATCAGAATGCTCCTTCTCCACAAAACCCTAGGATTTTTGGAAGGAAGGCCAAGGAATCTCCTTTATATTTCTCCTTGATCCAAGGGGCCCTGCATGACATGCCTAATAAATATTTCGAAAAGGTTCCTAAGTTTGATGGAGTGTCAGCTACCTCCATCGAAGACCACATTGATAAAGTCTGGGATCATATGGAAGCATATGGAGCTGCTGATGAATATGTATTCATGAGAGGTCTTCTACTTTCTCTAGAAGGAGATGTGCGGAAGTGGTTTGATAGATTACCTATTTCATCCATCAATGGTTTTGAAAACTTTGTCACAAAGCTTAACAATGATTGGTCTCACAAGTTGGATGGGAAATTCCTCTTGCATCAACTGTTTGACATAAAGAAAAAGGAGAATGAAACAGTCCATGAATTCAACCTGAGATTTGACAAGAATGTAGGAAATATCCCAGATGAAATTAGACCTAAGGACCAAGCAATTGTTATCCATTATCTAAATTATTTTGATGGTTGGTTGGGTTTTAACTTAAAGGATAAAAATCCAAATGACTTAAATACTGACCAAGTCAATGCAAAGATAGCTGAGAAGCATGCGACATCTATGGGAAAGCAAAAATTCTTCGATCATTATGCCCCATCCACTTCTAGTTCTGACCCTAAGCTTCGAAAGCCTAAGGAACCTGTGATTGAGCCAAATGAATCAAAGGACATGTTAGAAACCATGCAATAGATGATGAAGCAACTGATTGTCCTGACCAAGAGTGTCTCTAGTTTTCACCATCCGAAGAGACATAGAAAAGGCTTATGGACCTAAACCTTACTGGAAGAACAATAGAGGTCCTGAGAGAGATCCTAATAGAAGACGGCCCAAGTATCCAGAGAATCCTGAGAAGAGGAATTTTAATTGGTGTGATGAGAATGATGAAGAGCCAAAAAAAACAAGCCACCTTGATGATCAACTAAACAACATCAATTTCATGAATGATTTATCTTTTGATGATAGGCTTAGAAGAATTCTCCTAGGGGAAGAACCATGGGAGAAAGAGGAAGAACCTTGGGAACATGAAGAGGATTTTTTTGATGAGCCTAAACCTTCATGCTGTGCAAAAAACATCCCTGAAATGAAATAGGAACCATAGGTTAGAATCTATAAATGAAGAGTGGACCCCCAACCTTCTTTCTTTGACAACCGAGCAATAATCAATGAAGATAAAAAGGAAGAAGAATATCTTGCCTTAGGAGATTTGAATTTGAACATTGACATAGAGAAAGAGTTAAGCACGATAATGTGTAATATCTCTATCACTGAATTGATGAATGTACCCTCTGTAAGAAGCCAAGTAGAGAAGTTCTTTGATGGCATTGGCCAAGACAAGAGCCCTGAGATTTCCATAGAATCCAGTCACATATAGAGCAATATTGGGATACAAATTAGCAAATATGAAAATGATCCACCTGTTAACATACAATATGCTATTTATGAGAGAAAGAATGGTGGTCACCCTCCCTTTTACCTAACCTTACACATTCAGAACATGCTCCTACATAATTGCATGTTGGATTTTGGAGCATCTATGAATGTAATGTCATTGCATGTCATGAAGGAAATGGGATTGGAAGTGACTAGACCTTATGGAAATTTTTGTGGCATAGAATCGAGGCGAGTGCCATCCTATGGCCTGATAAAAAATATTGGAGCTGGTCTGTTTGCATGCTCAGATATCTCCACTATGATGGATGTAGTTGTTATTGACTTGCCCCTAGGATATGGAATGCTTTTATCTAGAAAGTGGGAAGCTAGTTTAGGTGGATACCTTATGATGGATTTATCATACCTTTGTGTCCCAAAATACGATGGGGCTTTGATTAGGATCAATAGGGAACCCTACTATGAAAAACATTTGGAGACTTTTGAGGAGGGAATTAAAAACACATATGGGGAAGAATTGTTAAATAATGCTAAGGCCCATATTGTAGAAGGTGCAAAATACATGCAACTTGAAAACATGTTTATGGCAATGGAAGATTCTGACTCATATTCGGAAGAAAATAAAATGACTGACCATGCTAAGATGATTAACTTGTAAATTCTTAGAGGTGAATGCTCAAAGGAATTAGAGGAATTAAGAAGAAATGAAAACCAACTTCAGGGTCACACGCAAAATAACAATGAAATAAATCCTACAATTGAAGTTGATGAAATTAATCATATTGGAAGAATCCCTCGTAGAGTAAATGAATGGATTGCTTTAATTGACCATAATATAGAAAGAGAAATCGAAGGACTTGAAACTATTTACCGATGGGAAAACCATCTTGAGTTAGCTAGTGTAGCAGATGTTGATAATGAATTCAGTTGCACCCGTGTTTCTGATTTTGCTGGGTC
Organism: Pseudotsuga menziesii; assembly: GCA_001517045.1. Taxonomy (NCBI): domain Eukaryota; kingdom Viridiplantae; phylum Streptophyta; class Pinopsida; order Pinales; family Pinaceae; genus Pseudotsuga; species Pseudotsuga menziesii. Next base: position 146,575 of record LPNX010654721.1, read on the forward strand.
ATTATCTCATTTATCTTTGGAAGCTGGTAACCTGATTCAAGTCCATGATAAATCTCTAAATTGGCAAGAGGATGCCTTAATAAATGATGCACCCAAAAGATATTTTAATCTTAATAGTATCACTATCTTTCAAACTCCTTCAGCCACACCAATTCATGCCTTATCTGCCTATCCTCTCATTCCTAATTTTCTCCTGCCACCTGAGTCATCCAGTCTTCGTAATCATGATCTATATCACATTCCTAGTTCTTCTGCACCACAGCCTGGAGTAGAACCAACCAAGCTAGAGGGTATGCATATTCATGTTCCTACAGGGGAAGGCTCTAGCCACAGTACTGTTATATCACATATTCCTCATCCTTTGGAAGAAGATAGAGATTTCTGGACTATGGGAGAAACTATCAAACATGTAGTAAATCCTCATGATGATAAGCCTATTACAAGTACCCAGGGGACAAGGAAAGAGATTAGAGAGATCCTAGTTGGTAGCATAGCTATTCCCATTTACGGTGGTCCACCGAGGTTTGATTCAGTTCCTTCCAAGAGGAGCTCAAGGATTATCACCCTGCAACCATGAAACATTGTTGATGTCCATCCCATGCCTATACAGAACATTGAAGTGCTCCCAAATCGGTAAATAGGAATAGATTTCCCGCTGGAAGTCAAGTCCTTATCCTAAATCACTTATTGCATTTTTTATTGGGGCAAACTAATGACCTCTAGGTTGGACCTTTTTCTGTAGAACGTTGAGTTGGTGATATATGTTTTCTTGTCACTAGTACTAGACGACATATTTTGCTTCCTGTCAACCAAATGGATTTGAGGGGATACATTCCCGACCTCACTTAGTCTTGAGTCCCACTTTTTCTGGTAGAATAAAGTAGGTAGGACTTGAATAAGCCTTTCCCGACAGTAGTATAGAATCTTTCTTTGTTGTTTGAAGCACACCTTTGAATTTCTTAGTGTAATTTTGTTATCCTGCAAAATAAAAAATCAAACTTTTATTAAAAGTAATGGTTATATATTATATTTATTTTCTAATTTTTCAGTTTCATGCATCTTTGTTTTGAGTATTTTATATATTATCCACATATCGTTCTGACGACTGGTCTGTGAGTTTGGTATAGCTCTAGACATGCTGCAGGTAGTCAATGACATTTTTGGTAGTGGTTGTAGAGCTGGATGGATTGATCAAGGATGCGAGAAGCAGAGTATGAGGACTAGAGATTCTGAGGTTCTCAAGTGCTCTTTTCAGCAGAGCACTTTTCCCAGCTGGAGCCAAATGTTATCACATATATAGTAGCCAGGATACCATATTCTATTTTTTAGATACAATACATTTTTCAGCCATATCTCTTACATATGAGATGCTGAGATGAGTAGTTGTGACAGATCATTATTTTATTGGTGGACTATTGTACTCTCCCATCTCAGGACTGAGTCTCAAGACACTCAAATTTGAGGACCGATGTAGCCATTTAGTCATTACAGAGCAGTTATTGATGCCTAGTTTTATATCAGTGATTTCTCATTGGACAAATGATGTTTCAAATGGATTATATGCATGATTATGACTCAGCTTTTATTATATTGTGTTATGGTTATCATTGCTATTATACTCATTTTTGTGACATGTATTAACATGTAGTGTCATGATCTAGCAATCATAATTATATGGACTTCGATGTATTTGTATTATTTATTGATGTCCCTACTCTGAATTTGAAGTTCCTGATCTATACTCATTGGTTTTACCCTCCTTAGGGAGAATAGAGGTAGTCATTCCTGCCATTCTTTTGGCTTTCTAGTGTTGAATTCATCATTCATTGTCTCCACCCATCCATTACCTTCTAGTTTTGTTTCTAAGCTGACATACTACTTCACTTGTGACATGGAGGACCTTTCTCCGTTAGAACCTTTGTTGGACAAGCCTCCTTGTTTATTTTGTGTCTCGGCTCTGAGTTGGTGACAGAAATTGCCTTTGTTGAGTTGGATTGTATTCCTAAATCATTCTGGTCGGTTGACCTGATGTTTGGCACTATGCAGAACTGCCCTTGGTCACTTGAGATGTTGTTGGCTAAAACTAAAAGCTCATGTACTACTTATATTGGAAATGTTTATATGCTCCCATGGAGAATGAAAATGCTAAAACTGTGTTTCTTAACATATGTGGAAAAGCGCAATAGCAATTAAATGCTAAAATACTCCTCAAAGGGTATAAGAAAAGGTCCAAAAAGGAAATGGTTAAATATATACTGTATCCAAATATTTCTGACCTTGTAAATTTGAAAATGTCCTGGATGAAAGATACAATTAACTGTGCTTTCAAGCACTGGTGAAGTCCCCAAAATGAAATATAGGCCAAAAAGGCCATAGAAATAAATTGAGGATCCTAATGAAACTGGATCAAACTTTATGTAGACATGATGCCTAAGTTGAATAAGCACTCTCTGAACAACTCAACCATTTGTGAGGCACCACCATTCCTTGTGTTGTTGTTTGTCCAGCAGGTGGTTATAGTCGGAGTATTTCCCTACCATAAAAGTGTCATGATGTTAAGAAGGAAGTCATCCTTTTCCCTAGCCATGTTAATTTCATCCTTCACCCTTCACTAAAAAATTGACTACATCTTTGAAGTGAGTATAGTCCTGAAAGTCTGGTCTGAGTAATAATAAATAAAACCATATATATGTATTTGGTTGATGTACCACCAGTAAAATGACTTCTACTTGTTGTGATTGTTGCTTAAATGAGTTGTAGAGCATGTCTTATCCTTATAACACTTGCTGCAGATGGATGACAGTCTGATTTATATTATTGGTACATGATCATTTACAGATGGTTATATTGTCTATTGGATATGGTTGATGATCAGGTAGAGACCTGAGAAGGGTATGAGTATACACCCTAGAAGGATTTGGACTCTCTGAGTCGAATGAGATAGCTTATTTTCAGTTCTAGGCACTTACAAAGATGATCAAGCTCAGTTTACCTTTCTAATGCAGTTTTGCTTCACAGGATGATGTGTTTGAGCATGGAGATGTTTCATTTGAATATACTATGGCATTGTATGGGAATAGGGGGTGCAGCAATTTGATTGTACCATAGTACACCCATCCTAGAGATCCTACTGGGATTAGTTTGACAACATAGGCACCCTAGGAGGATGTTTTGGTAGGTTCACATTTTCTGATGTAGATTAAATAAATGATTAAATGGATATTGAAGAAATTGATTTAGGTTACTTAGGAAATGAAATTACATGGGATAAGTCATGATGATGAGAGTGATGTCCTATCTACCTTCTCCAGCAATTGTAACACCTGATTGGGCCCACATCTATTTTTTGGGCATTTTTATATTATTTTCTGGAGCTTTTGGGAGGCTTACGATTTCCTCAAGGAGGCACAAAGTCAAAGAATTAAAATATTATATTATTTATTGTGCCATGGGGAACCCAAAGGGAGTCAGTTAACACTCCATGGACCAAACATGTGCTTCATTTATTTCTTGTTGAGTGGGGTACCCTCTTTATGGGTGATTTAGTCCACTTTGGTACTTTATGGCTATATTGATCCATGTGTTGTATGTTGAGCTCATCTCAACCATTGATTAAAATATTTTATCTTTTAATCTTAGCCACTCATTTTGAAAGTCGTTAGTATTTTTGTTCTCTCATTTCTATTTAAAGGAGAGAGCTTCTCATTTGTAAGGGGTCTTTGGATCTTGGATCTGATTAATAGAAATATTTTTTGTGGATATTTTCTGGATCTGCTTTGCATCTGGTGTTCTTCGATGGTGATTGGAAAATATTTTGATTCCTAGCATTCAGAATATTTTGTGAGATCTACACTCTTTTTTTTGGATCTTTGTCTTGTCTACAGGAGGACGAATTCATCTTTAGTGTTTTTGCAAGGGGACCTCAACTCGCTTGGACTAGTTTCGTCTATGACAAGGGGGTTTTCATTAGTTTCATTGTGATCTATGATTGCATCTTGTTACTTTTCTGTAGATATTGATTTTCTTTCATGATATGACAAATATGATATTGTTGACATTTTCTTGTGTAGGAAAGAAGGTGCATTGGTCACTTGGAGCATAATGTTGGTTTTAGAAATCACTCGTATCTTCTAGAATTGATCGGGATGGTGGGGATCATCATCAACAAGGAGTATACAAGAATTTCCAGGTAATCTATAACAAGTAAGTCTCTTATCTTTTAGATCTCAATCCATTATACCTTCTTTCCTTTAATTTTGTGAAAAAACTCCTAAATAATAAAAAATCCAAAAAATATTTAATCAGGAAACTTCTTGATCTTTGAGAAAACCATTTTTGGGTTTTGTATATTGGGCCTCCCCCTCACTAAATAATCCTCAATGCTTCCCTAATCATGACCTTTTTTCCCTACATATGACTTTTTGACTGCTCAAACCCCAGCACCCCACTAAAAATTTGACTTTTTCCAGAAAAAATTATTACATGGGTGTGTAGATCAGGTCTTCCTCACTCAAGAAAACCCCCAATGGTGAGATAGTTCCTTCTAGGTTTCCCTAGATCTAAAAAATTGACTTTTAGCCTCCTATCCCCCCTCATCATATTTTGAGTTTTCCACTGATTTTTCCTGAAATTTTTTGATTTGGGTTTGTAGATCAGGCCATATTGATCTCATTCCCACCCCAACGTTGAGATCATGGTCTCCTTGTGGCTCTAAATTTACAGATCTACCTCTCCAAACCCTAGGGCTATCCCTCCTTTTCCTGATTTTCTTGTAACCTGAATCTTCTAGGCCAAATCCTTTTCTGGGTCCATAGATCAAGGCATATCCCAGGTGGGTTAATTGAAACACTGTGCTGATATTGAATCCATTACCCAAGGATGAACATGCACTGATATCCAAGCATAACACTAGCCCTTCCTGACCTCTTTCCCTCGAAAGTTGACCATTCCTTGATAACTCAGGCTACCTGATACTTTCATATCTTTCACTGAGTCTATCTCCTTCGTACTAGATAGTCCCAACTCTCTCCTTTCTCACCTTGTCATAGTTATGTTTCCCAATATAGTGGTCATCTTCATCAATTGCTAGTACCTAAACCCTAGAGCTAGGGTTTCCATTTACCTTACACCTTATGTACCTCAAAGCCATATTTGATCTATTCTGGTGTCTAGGTCTGATATCTTCTATCGGGAGTAGATCTGGGTCTCCCCCATTGTTGTCTTAGACTTAGATAACATAAAGTGAATACCAACTTGATTGACGTGACAACCATCCATTTGGGAGTCTAGGTAGTCTTGGTTCCACCTCCCTAGTTGCTTGCCCCTCTACCATCTATCCTGGATCCATCATACATAGGCAACTACAAGGTTGGTGATAACAGTTAGTACTATGAAGGAGTGCATCGACACTAAGGCAAAATGGTTGTAAGCTCTTTCATTCGTCTATTAATGCAAAGTTGATTTCCTTCCCATATATCTATTTTGTTATAATCTTACATATGTATTATCAGATTCCTTAGTCATTGATATGGATCTATGGATAGTTTTTAGGTATCTTTGATGTTGTTGTATGTTTGATGTGCTTTTGCAGGTTTGGAGGTCTTCAATCAGACATCTACAGATTTTATTCCAGGCATCTACAGTTTCCAAGGAAAGTATTCAACCTAGTTGTTACTCCTTTGTTCTAGATCTAAACCATTCAGACCAGAGGAACAGCTTCTGTTTGCAGAAGGTGATATATTTCTGATAACAAATTTGGTGACTTCGCTTGGGACCAGCTAGTGAAATAGGAGCACCTTGTATGGATAGTCATGTCAAGAAGTAGATATACTCTACCTCAATAGTCAACACATGGGTTCGCACCTCAAAGTATTGCTGCTCCAGGTTCACATATGAAGGATATACTCCAACAATATCTCATGGGAAAGCATGCTAGGAGTGCAGAAGAATTTTAGAAGGCCACAGTTCCTTAGTACAGCTATGTACCCCGCATTTCTCTCAGCAAAGGAATCATCATCATCATGTTGCTGCTCTTTCCATATAACTATTTTTGATCACTTAGAACTTGCCAAAAAATCAATGGGCCAATTAGAAACATAATCAATCACCAAAATTAGTTAAAAACATGAGGTTGGACAGATTTATCATATTGTGCCTTGATGTGTTTCTTATGTGCCTCATTGACTAAGGCAACATCTCACAAGAGGATTTGAACTCGAAATCCAACATCATTCGACCTTTCATACATATGTGTTGGACAATAATCATTGAGAAGAACGGTGAATAGGAAAGTTTAATAGCATCGTTGAATATCCGACACATAACGAGTCCAATATTTGACTCACCAAAGTGTCAAATATCTGACCCTGCAGTGTCGAATATTTGATGGTATAGTGTCGATTATCTGACAGTATGTCGACCCAGGATTGTCGAATATCCGATCTGAGAGTGTCATTTTTTCAACCCTTTAGTGTCGGATATCCAATGGTATGTGTAGTTTAAAAAAAAATAATGTAAGGTTTGAAAGATTTGAAATTTTTGGTCCCATATTTTCAACGGTAACTATGTTCAAGGTGTCGAATATCCAATGCCAGGCCATTATAAATATAATTTTTTTAAAACATTTCGACATGTTTGTTGTAGAAGCAACGGACGATTTGTGAAATTATTTGTTCCTCGACGGGCGATTTGCGAAAATTATTTGTTCCTTGACGGAAGTTTTTAGGAATTGTTTTATTCTTCAACGGGTGATTGTGGGAATTTTGTTTTTTCTTCGACAGACAGTTTGCCAGTATTTTTTTATTCTTTGACTTCTCTCCGTTTGAAAAAATGTTGATGCATGGAACTTTATTTTTTAAGACAAATGATTATATTGATTCATGAAGTTTGTGACAAAATGTCAAATAGAAATATTCCGGATCCAAACGAAGACAACCGACAATTGCTTGCTAGACTATGGGATGAAGCGAAATGAAGGGGTGATGGAAAATGTTATTGTACATGTACTCAATGCAGGGGATTTAACAGGGGAATAATATTGATCTCAAAAACCACAAAACATTGCAGGGAACATGGACATGCCGAGGGGGGTAACGAATATGATCCATTTGTAGGTTTAGCATTATAAATTTTATTATATTCATTGTTTTGGTAATTGTATGTATTATTTTTATTTTTCATATCTTAATGTATATCTATTGATGTTTCCATGTATTTATATTAAATGAAAGATACCCTATAACATATCATCCAGAGGAAGTGCTTTCAGAACAAGTTTAGGATCAGGATCATGGAGCGTGTATGTTTAATGGAGAACAAGTGAATGATCATATTGAACAAGATGATGATACCGATAATGTAATTGAAGATGATGGTACAAATACATTGATCCATGATTCATTTAATGTTAGAATGGATGATGACAACGATGTTGATAATGTAAATGATGATGAATTTGATGATGTTCATGATATACCTCTTCTCGATAAGGCCCAGTTATGAATGGTATTTCAAACATTGCAATCACATGGATTCTAAGGTATGTAAAATAATCCATCACATATATAGGATCATGATAAATTTTATCTGTATTCCTCTAATAATTGTATTGTTAACTCATTATTGATCATCGTACCGATGAAGCGTGTTTCATTAATATTATTTATTTATTACATTAACTATTATTTTTTTTTTTTGTAGCTTGATAGCTGAAGTTTTGTTACCACCATTAAATATTTTACCTTGCACATATTTAGATTTATCTTCCATCATGAAAGAGATTGGAATGGATTATGAAGCAATTCATGCATGCCCCGATGACCATGTTATATATTATAATCAGCATGAATTTGCAACAGAATGTCCGGAATGTCATATAAGTAGATATCATACAGATAAAGTAACAAAAAAGGTGCCTCAGAAGGTTCTTTGTTACATTCCCATCATTCCACATTTGCAATGATTGTTTTGGTGCAAAAATATAGCGCAATTTATGGATTACCATGCCAGGAATAGAAGTCAAGATGATGTTATCCGAATGCCTCCATATGGTTATGCTTTTAGAGATATGGAGCAAAAGTGGCCTCACTTTAAAGAAGAACCACGTAATATTAGGGTTTCTTTGGCAGCAGATGGTGTTAATCCATTTGCATAGATGAAATCCATTTACATGGTGTGGCCTATTTTTGTTATCAACAATAACATTCCTCCATGGTTGTCAATAAAGAGGGAGCACATAATGTTGTCGATGATTATTCCAGGTTTGTTTTCTACAACTGTTTTATTTATAATGTAGTTGTGGCATCTCATTTGTCATATTATGTTTCCTAATTTCATATATATATCTATTATTTTACTCTTGTGCATGGTTTATATATCTTAATGGTTCTCATAATGATATATTTTATATGTACTTCAAATCAATCAGGTAAGTTCCAAGTCAAAGATATGAATGTATACATCGAACCTCTTATATATGAGCTTCTGAAGTTATGGAATGGAATCACTATATATGACGTATCTAGACCAATACGACAAAGACAATTTCAATTCCATGCAATGGTTGTATGGACAATACACAATGCCCCTAGGTTAACTTCATTTTGTGGTTTGTAATTTTAAGTTCCACTCTAATTGCATTGAATTATATGGAGTAGTTAGAATAGTTTATATATGAATCTATTTGACATAGATATTCCATATCTAAATATTGTAGGTCTTCAGACAAAGGGTAAATTTGCATGTCCAGTTTGTGGTCCTAAGATAAAATCTCGTTGTTCAAAAAGCTTAAGAAAGGAGGTGTTTAATGAGTATAGGAATTTCCTCTCTAAGAATCACAGGTATAGAACAACTGAAAAAAATATTTTCAATGGGAAGTAGGAGACTACATTAAAACCATGGAGAATGAAACCTCACCTTTGGAAGATGCAATAAAATAGAAATCGTCATCATGGTACATACGGATCATCGTATATGAATTGTTATGTATTTCAATTTTTATTACGAGTTGTTTACTGTAGTGTCCATATTTGATTTATGATGTAATTTATTTATAAACTAATATTCATGATGTCCATTTTGATCATAAAGGAATTAATGGGCTTCCATGAGGAATGAAAAGTTATCCTATTCAATTCAGTAGGTTTCCCTACTATGAGCACCTACAAATTGCTCATTTGTTCGATACAATTCATATTGGAAAGAATGTTACTGAAACCTTATGGTGACTACTGGAGATAAGGAGGGAGAAAGATAAAGTTGTGAAAGCTTGCAAAGAAATTCAAGAAATCAACCATGCAATGAAAGATGTCATCCAATTTCATAGCAACGGAGAACAAGTTAATATAAACGCAATTCCATGGGTGTTTACGGAGCAAAAAAGCAATGTTGTCAAAGAAGTAATGTGGAAAATTAAATTTCGCACTGGATTTTGTGCAAACTTGAAGAATATCATAACCAAAAAAGGTGATTTTGCAGGGGTCAAAACACATGATTGGCACATCAAGGTAATTATTTTTGTTATGTCCATATAATTTATTTTTTTTCATTTTACTGTGTATATTTTTTTTCTTGTTTGTATACTCTTTGTTTAATAAATGGAGTGGTTGGTATATTTCCATATAGTATGTTCTACCTCCCTCTCTCCTGGACAACTTCGACAACAATGTCAAACAAGTTATATATAATCTTGGTAAATACATGAGGTAACTAGCGATTACTTGCATGTGCTTAGTGTTTCTTTAATTCTCCATATAATTTATATTTGTTTTTTTGTGCACTATTTCAGCATATATTGTAATTTAATGTTTATTTTTGTTAAATATCATTATTGGTTTGCGTCACTTGTAGATGGTTGACATCTAAAGAAATCCATAAAGAAGATATAAAGTATTGGAGGAGAGAAATTCCTCGTCTCATGTGTGAAATGTAGAAGCATCTACCATCAATATTTTTCAATGCACAGGAACACTTCCTCATACACCAAGTTGAGGAGATTGAGTTGTGTGGAACTATGCACTCAAGGTCCATGTGGATGGTTTAGAGGCACTTGAAATTTATGAAGGGTTTGGTGAGACAATGAGCACATGCTGAGGGTTCTATGATGGAAGGATATACGGTATACCAAAACATGTTGTATGTTAGTGAATATCTTCCTATTTTAGCATCAAAGCTCAATTTACGTCGCATTTGTGATCCTGACTCCAATAACAAATTTGAAGGGGAGAAACTGAAGGGGAAAGGTAGATTGAGGAAGTTGAAAGGTAATTATTAGCTAGTGTATGTTTATTATATCATTCATATTCTAATTGTATTTTCTATTTATAATTGCTTGAATTAAGAGAATATACTTTGTTCAGGAGATTTACACCTTTCTTTAATTTTAATGGTTATTGTCATTAAACAGTTGGTTGAGAATGGGATGCAATTCATTTCTATATCACAAAAAATCTTGATTCGATGAAGGTATGGATTGAACGATGCGAACAATCCGGTCATGGAATATCAAGGGAAGGTGTGGCTTCATTGGTGAAAGTAGCACAATGCAATGTAGATAGAAATCTAACAGAAAGGGAAATTGATTTGGCATATGGTGTAAAAGATAAAATGGCAAGCATATAATTAATCAATCCCTCTCAATATTTTATTTTGTAAATTACATTTTGACATACATGTTCTTCTTTTCCATGTATTGCTGCATAAGGACTGAATGGTTGTGCAATCTTTTCATGTATTGCTTATTGCAGGTAAAAAACCTTAAGGCTATGGGCTATAATGGAGGTAGATATTGAATCAAAAAATTGGATGAAATAAAGAAAACATCAGATTCTGGTATATCTACTGTCTTTGAGGTTACCAATGCTTCATCTAGAACTGACAGACCTCTAGAAGTCTCAGAAAATTGATACTATGGGTATTTGGAAGATATTATATAGTGTGACTTTAAATCCTTTAAGGTAGTTCTATTCGTTATCAAATGGTACAGGTTATGATTGAATCAACGTGATCCCGATAGAACTATTATTGAACATGATAATGGATTTACCATGGTAAACACAAGGTTGTTTGAGCCAGGAACAAAGCCCTATGTTCTTCCAAGCCAATGTGAATAGGTATTTTACTCAGAGGTTCCAAGTAAAGCGAGCTGGTCATTTGTTGTGAGACACGATCCAAGGGGAAGGCCGGTAAAGTATAACCTAGACGATGATAATGAAGAGGGTTCTATGGAAGAAGGATACGATGATGCAAAGCATGATCAACATGAGTTAGGTGATGATGATGATCCAACAAAAGATGTACTCCAAGAAACAGTTGAATCTAATGATGTAGCAAACAATGTCAATGAAAGTTATACCGATGATGACATGATGAACATAACTGATGATGATGATGATGATGGTATGGCCAACCCTTACAATGTTGACTCTAGATTTGATGATATAGATGACGACTTAGATGAAGAAGACGATGAAATATAATTAATGATAGGTAAATATTTAATTAGATATATTATTTTATCTTATTTTTTAAAAAGAGTTACTAACCTCATCATCATCACCATCATCCTCATGTTGATCATCATCGCCATCATCATATTCATTATCGTCTTCATCATCAGACATTTTCATCTTCATCATAATATTCATGATCATCATTGTCGTCATCATCGTCATCTTCATCTTCATCTTCGTCATCGTCATCTTCATCATCATCACCATCAATATCGATGTCATCATCATAATAATCATCATCATAACCAACCTCATCATCATCTTCATCATCATCGTCGTCATCATCATCGTCTTCATCATCATGACCATCATCATCATTGTCATCCTCATTAACATAATCATAACCAACATCATCATCTTCATCACAATCGATGAAGATGACATCGTTATCCTCATGATCATTTTCATCATCATTATCATTGTCATCGTCATTGTCAAAATCATAATTATCATCATCATCATTATCATCGTCGTCATCATCATCATCATCATCATCATCATCATCATCGTCGTCATCATCATCATCATCATCATCTTCATCGCCATAATCATCATTAAAATTAAACCTAGATCAAATTAATTACTTCATATCATCATCATCGTCGTCTGTAGCATCGTCATCATCTTCATCATCATCGTCGTCATCGTCAACAATGAAATATAATGAAAGGTAAATATTTAATTAGACCTATTCTTTTATCTTAGTTATTTTTAAAAAGAGTTATAGACATCATCATCATCATCATGTGGATCATCATCGTCATCATCTTCACCATCCTCATCATCATCATCAACATCAACATCAACATCATCATCATCATCATAATCATCATCATCATATTCACCCTCATCATCATCTTCATCATCATCGTTGTCGTCATCGTCATTTTCATCATCATTTTCATCATCATCATCATCATCCTCATCAACATAAGCATCACCAACATCATCATCTTCATCATAATCGATGAAGATGACATCGTTATCCTCATGATCATTGTCATCGTCATCATCAAAATCATAATTATCATCATCGTCATCGTCATCGTCGTCATCAAAATCATAATTATCATCATCATCTTCATCATCCTCATCATCATCATCATGATCATCATCTTCATCATCATGATCATGATCATGATCATCATCTTCATCGCCATCATCATCATTAAAATTAAACCTAGATCAAATTAATTACTTTATATCATCGTCATCGTCTTCATCATCATCGTCGTCATTGTCAACGATGAAATATAATGAAAGGTAAATATTTAATTAGACCTATTCTTTTATCTTATTTCTTTTTAAAAAGAGTTACGGATATCATCATCATCATCATCATCATGTGGATCATCATCGTCATCATCCTCACCATCCTCATCATCATCATCCTCATCCTCATCATCATCATCATCATCTTCATCATATATAATCATCATCATCATCATCATCATCATCATCATAATCATCATCATCATAATCACCCTCATCATCATCTTCATCACCATCATTGTCATCATCATCGTCTTCATCATCATGACCATCATCATCATCATCATCCTCATCAGCATAATCATCACCAACATCATCATCTTCATCATAATCGATGAAGATGACATCGTTATCCTCATGATCATTGTCATCATCATTATCATTGTCATCATCATCATCAAAATCATAATTATCATCATCATCATCGTCGTTGTCGTCATCAAAATCATAATTATCATCATCATCTTCATCATCGTCATCATCATCATCATCATTGTCATCATCATCATCATCATCATCATCTTCATCATCGTCATCATCATCATCATCATCATCATCTTCATCGCCATCATCATCATTAACATCATCATCATCATCGTCGTCTTCATCTTCATCGCCATCATCATCATTAACATCATCATCTTCATCAACATCATCATTAAAATTGTTTTTAAAATTAAAAGTAAACCTATATCAAATTAATTACTTCATATCATTATCATCGTCTTCATCATCATCGTCGTCATCATCAACGATGAAATATAATGAAAGGTAAATATTTAATTAGACCTATTCTTTTATCTTATTTCTTTTTAAAAAGAGTTACGAACATCATCACCATCCTATTTCTTTTTAAAAAGAGTTATGGACATCATCATCATCATCATCATCATCATCATCAACATAATCATCACCGACAACATCATCTTCATCATAATCAATGAAGATGACATCATTATCTTCATGATCATTGTCATCATCATCATCATTGTCATTGTCATCATCAAAGTCATAATTATCATCATCATCGCCGCCGTCGTCATCATCATCATCATCGTCGTCATCATCATCATAGTGTGAAGATTAATGTTTTAAAACATAATATCTTGATAGTGTGAAGATTAGTGTTTTAGATTTTTTATTAATATGTTAGTTATAAATATTTTTAGCATATAAATATTTAAAAAAATTAAATTAATATATATATTAAAAAATTACTTTCTTTCTTAATCTAAATTTTTATTAATTTGAATGTTGTAAAATTGAGTTAATTATATTGCCAAATAATATAAACAAATATTAATTTAAAGTGATTTATTCCTAAACCTTTATCATTTGATAATGCACATAAGCTACATTGTAGTTAGTAACACACATGGTTTTCTTTTGACGTGATATTTGCTAATAAAAATAAAGTGAATATAGCTATAAATATTTATTTTATTTATATTTGAAATATTTTTCCATTAAATATTTTATATGAAATTTTAAAATTTATCATTTTATTTTTGTTTTGAATGTTTTAAGTTTATTTTAAAAAAGTATCTAATTTAAATAAGATATTTATATAGAAGAATGTAGTTAGAAAAATTGATGTCCAAAATTTTTTACTTAGTTTATTGCTATAATAAAAAGATTAGATTTTAGATTTTGTAGCTAACTTTTATGTTTCCAAATTCAATATGAAGAATGGAGTAAACATGGAAAGATGTTAAGAATGTAGAACATAACATTAATTTTTTTTTAAAAATCTTTTAGATACCTTATGGTTCACGAAAAGATATTAGATTCCAATTTTTTAATATATCTTTGATCTTACCGCAACTTTAAAGTTTGGTGACAAACATCAAAATCATTTTAGATATTTAGACTTTGTTAAATTGCCACAACAATGGCTTCTTAAGTCGTTTAAATTTTTTCATTCCACCCACCAAAGTTTGACTCTCCTAATTGTTGTCATTCCACCCACCAAAGCTTGAGTCTCCTCAATAGCATATTTGTGCCTTATAACTATTAAATAAGATATATGTCAAGGCTCTTAGTAAAAGTGTATGTGATAATAAATCATTGTTCTCTTCTTTCTTTTATTTGGAATTTTTGACTTTTTTTTATGATGGTGATGACAATGATGATGACAATGTTACCATATTGGTCTATCATATTTTGTTATATTGAATCCAAGCTCAAAAAGGGCACAAATAAGATTATAATGATTATAAAAGAATTGCGCCCTTTTTAATTTTGAAATTGATTTAAAAAGAAAATTTCCAAGCCATGCATGCTTTCAAAATCATCATCCTCATGATCATTGTCATCATCATGATAATTGTGATCATCGTCATCAAAATCATAATTATCATCATCATCATCATCGTCGTCGTCATCATCCTCACCATCCTCATATCATCATCATCAACATTGTCATCATCATCATCATCATCTTCATCATCATCTTCATCATCATCGTCTTCATCATCATCATTTTCATCATTAGACATCATCATCTTCATCATCATCATCATCATCATCACACATAATCATCATCATCATCATCATCACACATCATCATATTCATCACACATCGTCGTCATCATCATCATCATCGTTTGCATCATCGTCATCATCTTCATCATCATCGTTGTCATTGTCAATGATGAAATATAATGAAAGGTAAATATTTAATTAGACTCTATTATTTGATCTTATTTCATTTTAAAAAGAGTTACTGACATCATCATCATCATCATCATCATCATCATCATCATGTGGTTCATCATCGTCATCATCCTCACCATGGTCATCATCATCATGAACATCATCATCATCATCATCATCATCATATTCATCATATATAATCATCATCATCATCATCATCATCTTCATCATATATAATCATCATCATCATCGTCATAATCATCATCATCACAATCATCATCATCATCATAATCACCCTCATCATCATATTCATCATCATCGTTGTCGTCATCGTCTTCATCATCATGACCATCATCATCATCGTCATCCTCATCAACATAATCATCACCAACATCATCATCTTCATAATAATCGATGAAGATGACATCGTTATCCTCATGATCATTGTCATCATCATCATCATTGTCATCATTGCCATCAAAATCATAATTATCATCATCGTCATCATCATCATCATCATCATCTTCATCATCGTCATCGTCATCATCATCATCATATTCATCGCCATCGTCGTCGTTAACATCATCATCATCATCATTGTCTTCATCTTCATCACCATCATCATCATTAACATCATCATCTTCATCAACATCATCATTAAATCTATTTTTAAAATTAAAAGTAAACCTAGATCAAATTAATTACTTCATATCATCATCGTCATCGTCTGTATCATTGTTGTCAGCGTCATCGTCAACAACACCATCATTGAAATTATTTTTAAAATTAATAGTAAACCTAGATCAATTTAATTACTTCATATCATCTTCATCATCATTGTCATCATCTTCATCATCATCATCGTCATCGTCGCCATTGTCATCAACATCATAAGGCTTTCTCATCATCATCATTGACATCAACATCATCATCATCAATCAACATCATAATCATCCATCATCATCATCATCTTTGTCGTCCTCATCAGCAACATCATCGTCACCATCGTCATCATCATCATCATCATCATCATCATCAACATCATTAGGATTTTCATCATTTCATATGATATCAAGACGGCCATCACCATCATCATCATCATCATCATCATCATAATCATCATCTTCATCATCATCAACATCATCATCTTCATCATCATTATTGTCGTCATCTTCATCATCATCATATTAGTCTTAATCATCATCATCATCTTCATCCTCATCATCAACATACTCATCTTCATCATCATCATCATCATCATCATCATCATCATCATCATAATGATCGGCATCATGGATAACATCATGATCATCATCGACATCATCATCATCAGCGACATCCTCATCGTCATCATCATAGATTCACTGCACAGATAAAGACTCACATAGATACACCCCCCCTCTTTGTATATAAAAAAAAATAAAACATAGTATATATATATATAAATAAAACATAGTATATATATATAAATAAATAAAATACAAATAAAACAATATATATAAATAATTATAAAACAATTATTTTAAATACATGTATATAAATAAAAAGACAAAAACATAAAACAATAAAAAAAATTACCAGTCACACTATTTTCATTTCAGCTTCATGAGAAAGCTTCTTCCTCTGTGCATCTCGTCGAGTGCTTGTCGTTCAGTGATCAGTGATGTTTTGAGAAACTTGGCCAAGAATAATATCAGTGGGAGCAACGATTTGGACCTAGGAAGACAAAGGAGAGTGGATTGTGGTTTTGTAGCAGACAAGGAGGCCAATTGTCAGTCGAGACAATGCATCCCAAAATTGTGAGTAACATGCCCTAATTCATGTCTATTTTAAAAAATTTAAGATAGTTCTGTAAATCTCCAGGGTTTCTTAGCCAATAGAGGAAAGGCAGAGGCTATTAGAGCAGGTTACCCTCATTGATTAGCACCCAAAGTTTGACTCTCCTAATTGTTGTCATTCCACCCAAAATAGAGTTAATAGGGATACAAATAGAGTTGAATTTGATAGTTTCATTTGACCCACATTTGACCCATATTGGCTAATATGGATTATGAAGTCTGGCCAGTCTGAGCGTTACAATTAGTGGATGAACCCACCACATTTTGCTTCGGATTCAAACTGGTTTGGTTGTTTTTATTTGAGTTATCTCAGCAACCGGTTCCCAAATAAGCTATTAATCCAACCCCACTGAAATGAGATGCTTAAGGGAGGTTTAGAGAAGGATTCGAGTTCCCCCATAGCCACGCTAGATAGAGTTTTTTTGCTCACATGTATGCTCGACCCGGTGGAGAAGGATGAAAATCGCTCGCTGCCTCGAGCAAGATTTCCGAGCCCTATTTTGTTATAAGCAATAAAATCAAACCTAACCCTAGATCATTCAAGATCATTATAAAATCCTAGGTTAGAAAGAAACTCGAACCTAACCCAGTAGTTTCCAAATTGTAGCGACAACAGGGGTTTTCCAGAATTCTACCAAATGTTATGGATTTCTTCTTGAAGGTGTTTTATTATAGAAACCTTATATTAGAAAGCAACTCGAACCTAACCCATTAGTTCCCAAATTGTAGTGACAACATATGTTGAATAAATTCCCTAGTGTCTTTCATCTTATCATGTTTAATAAACCCTTAGAATATGAAGTGTTTAATTTGAACCATTGGGTGAATCTTTCCAACAAATTCTACTTTAGGGACCAAGACTACTGGTTTTAGATGAAGGGCATTTCCCACGCAATAAGGACACCAACATACCATGTTCTTTCCCAAATACATAGGATGAGATGGGTGTTACTGTCATGCACCCTTTTTCAGAACAATTTTAAAGAGCTCTTCAATCTTTTGAGGTTGGTAAGGCCTAATATTTTAGATTTGAACTCTTTTCAAGCCTTCTTTAGCCAGTTGATCAATAGAGTGGATGTTAGTTCTTGGAGATCCTGTAGAGTGGATGCTTGGTTACTCTATAGGTTCCAATTATTTAGGTTCCTCATTAAATAATTACTTGATATGTTGGCTTCTTGGAGTCGTGTTATTTTTGGGTAGTTCCTTCCAGTCTTCAATTTGTTCATTTGTTTCCTCTAATTTATGTCATATTGTATGCTTGATAATTGATATATTTACACATGTGTTGGACTAGTGTCAACATGCCATGGTAGGGTTTTTTTTTGGGTTTCCTTCCCCTTTCACTTGCATCTATCATTTATGAAGATTTGTTAATTCTTCTAGTATAGGGAAGTATTCCTATATATTCAAGAACCATTGAACAATTTTCATATAATTTCATCAACTGATAGGGTCTGAGCCACATGTAATTGAGTTTCTCCACCTTATCCTTTTTGTTGTTGTTGTATAGAAAGACTAGTTTTCTTTCTTCAAACTCTTGTTTCTTTAATGTTCTCACATTATCTCTTCATTCTTACCTTTGCCATGATTTAGTGGATCATTTACCATAAACTATATTCATCTAGTTTTTCGAGTTCCTCTAACCTATACTTAATGTATTTATGTTTTGCTCATTGTTCGTTTACTAAAATACATAGTGACGAATTACCATCTAGTATTGTTTTCTTCCCATGACTCTAGTCAAGGGAAGGAGTGCATCACCCATTCAAATCCTCCACTAGCAAAAATGTGAGGAAGGAGTGCATCACCCATTCTAGAGAAGAAAAATTCGCTAGGGCACAAAAGGAGGTCAAAACTTCTACATGTACCTTCCCATCTCATCGAAGGACCTATACTATTCTTCCTAGCAAGTCTCAGTGTCATCGATGGCATATTGAATCCAAAACATGAAGAACAACATTGGAGAGTGTGTTTTTCCTCAGTTGGTGGTCAACTACTAAAGAGCAGCACTACATCTTCCACTACATGCATGGCTTGCATGCCTCACATATCTCGATGTACTATCAAAATTATTATTATTGGTATGTGTACCTTCTCTCATTGACAATCTTCTTCCTATTTATTCTCCAAAACAACTATATAATAGGGCCTTTTGGCACGACATTGTTTTGCATGCAACTTCTATTTTTTCAATCTAGCATAACTAAAGCACCGAACCTACAAACATACTATCAAAACAATAGAATATCAGTTTGGGATACTATATTTTTCCATTCGGTGATCGAGTACCTTTTGTAATACCTTCAACCCTTCAAAAGATAGGGGATAAGAGAAGGTAGTTGTTGTACCTAACAAGGAGAACCTAGATAATTCCTATAAATGAGTCATTAATGGTGATGATAAAAAATAGTGTCATCTTTGAATTGCTTCAATAGCCTATAAATAGTAAATAATCCCTACTCTAGAAATATCATTTCACGAAATAAAAGACACCATAATCCACGCGTAATTTGATAAATGAATGGAAATAACTATCAATGGGAAATAATAATAATAAAAATATACCCATAGATCTTAGTTTAGGGATGTATTGAGGTTTATACCACATATTTGATAGTTTTTTTTTTTTTTACAGAAACTAAAAAGGGGGGATATATAAAAGGTGGCTGTGCACAGCCATTCATTACAAGCATAAAGAACCTGAGTATCTAAGCAAAACAGAAAAGCTGCACCAGGGTACAGTCCACTGTGGATCCCAAAACACTTCCCTATAAGACTGTTATATACATTTAAAGCCTTGGGTTGTATAAACCCTAACAAACTGATTACACAAAAATTTGCAAAAAAACATTCATTCAGAACTGAACATAAAGAGACTAAGGGTTCCCTCCAGGCTGAGCGATGGATTCTTCTTCCATAGGAAGCACAGCTTCATTGCAGACTCCATTGACTCTACTAACCTGGTTCAGAGATATGAGACGCTGAAGATCCTCCTGGATCTTATCCACCTTCCCCATCATTTCACGGAGACTACTCTCATTGTCGTCGATACGAGCGTCATGATTGCTAATTTGGTACGAGGT
The DNA here is from genome assembly GCA_001517045.1 of Pseudotsuga menziesii. Classification (NCBI taxonomy): domain Eukaryota; kingdom Viridiplantae; phylum Streptophyta; class Pinopsida; order Pinales; family Pinaceae; genus Pseudotsuga; species Pseudotsuga menziesii. The sequence goes on from LPNX010654721.1 coordinate 166,930, forward strand.
GTAGCTGACTGTGTCTGCCATTTTCTTTATATCCCAGGCCATCTCTTGATTGTCCATAACACTGATGGAGAGAAGCTCATACATACGTCTCAAATTCTTCTTAATATCTGCCATCCCACCATTATCCCCTACCTGAGCCATATTATCTACTTCTGTCAACAGGGAGATTCGAGCTAACTGAAACTGAACAGCTTGAATCAAATTACCAGCGAGCTGAGACTGAACCAGATTGCCAGGAACTAATATGTTATTGCAGCAGGTTCTGAGCACCTGGATTTACTTTTGCAACATTAAATATTCACTTTTCCCACAGGTCAGAGTGCCAACGTCTCCTGCCTTCCACCCAGTGCACCTGCAACCGATGACCAAGCTGCTACCACAATTGCCTGATAGAAGTCCTTAGCCAGAAGTGGCTGACTGTGAGAGGATGAGAAAATTTCACGAACAAGGAGAAAAGGTAGCAAGGGCCAATCTATCCTTCACCACTGAGCGGGTAAGAGGGAGCACCTGCCACGAGAGGCCTTGCAGGCTCCCCTCTTCTATGCCTGAGACAGTTAACAACAAATATTGCAGAGCATCTAGAAGACCAGAGCCGAGAGAGATATGGGATAGAGAAGTCGAGTTACTACCAACGGAGGCCATGGTGATAAACAAGACAGGATCGCAATCGTGTGAGGGGAGAATGGAGATATCCCCAAATTGAATGATATTTAATTTAGCTACCACCGAGGGATGGATATGACAGCAGGAGGACCACGCGGTGAAGGAGCGAAGGAAGGAAGGACTGAGCCTTAAATGATAATGGAGGCCAGCAGAGATGAGACGAGGAGCATTGAAAAGAGAGAAGGGGGTAGAACTAAAGGGCGATGGGATGGCTGGAGGAGGGAGTGAAAAGGGGTGGACGGGCGAGACTATGAGGAGAGGGAAAAACCCATGGGGAGGCAAAAGCCCCGACCCCAAGCATAACTTGAACATTACACTATTCCTTTTACTTTGGTCATTTCTATAGAGTTTCCTAATTGATTGCAAGAGATAAGAACAATTGATATCTTTGCTATTCATTATGGGACATGTTTGAATAAGGGGGGGGGTTCCCGTTCTGCTTGAGGTGGCCTTGACGAAGAGAGGTCCCCAGGTTGGCCAATCTATCTGCTGCCGAATTGTTGAATCTGAGAATATGAAATGGTTCGTAGGAGCTGTGCATAAGAAGCTTGACTTTGTTGCACAAGCGACGACATTTGAATTCTCCCTTGGGGTAACCATTGATCAATTTAGATATGACGTGCTTAGAGTCTCCAAATATCAGGACCTTTTGGTATTGTTTCTCCTGTAGGAGATGCAAACCTTGGAGGAGAGCTAACCATTCTGCTTCGTTGTTGGTTCGGGTCCCTAATCCCCAAGAAAAGGTTTGTTCTATTTGTCCTCCGGGATCCAAAAGGATCCCCCCTGCTCCTGCCACCCCTGGGTTGCCTTTCGAGGCGCCATCAAAGAAGAGGGCAAAGGAGTTCTTCTCCCTGAGCCAGATACTGAATTCCTTGCTAGAAAGACGAATCTCCCATGGGAAAGGTTTCCTGAGAGGAGCAGATCCGATGGAAGATATTTTGGACTGAAGGGGACTCCTTTCCTTTAGAAAGTTCTTGCACCACGTGGAATAAGGGTCTGGGATGGCCTCCTTTTCTGGAAAGCTAATGCTGCTTGAGGCGAATTTTTCAGCTGTCATTCCAATAGTTTTTGCAGCTACTCGGGCTGGGACTGCTTTTTGATCTTTGAATATAGCCTTGTTTCTAGCGAGCCAGAGTTGCCAGCATATATTCTTTGGAATACAAGCCCAGAGACGATTCAGAATTGGTTTCTTGTTCAAAGAGCCAAAAAAATGCTTACTCCAGTCTGCAAAGAGCTGAACTATTGTATCAGGAAAATTTAGGGCCATTCCCGGGGGAAGGACCGATCTCCAAACCAAAAGGGAAAAGTTGCATTGGAGGAAAAGATGACTGATGGTCTCTTCAGCGTTATTGCACATAATGCATCTTGAGGGGCCGCTGATGCCTCTTTTCTTTAAATTCTCGGCAGTGAGAAGCTTATTATGAAGGAGGATCCAAATAAAGCTGTTTACTTTTGGAATGTAGTCAGTTTGCCATACTTTTTTCCACAATTTATTTGATCCAGGCGGTTCCATGGATATCTTCTGATATCCTTCTTTGACAGTATACTTCCCAGTTTTCCCCCATCCGATACGGTCCTTAGCTAAAACATTCGAGGGAGATAGCCCATGTAGGGAAGAGAGGAGAGTATCTGCTGCGATAGATAAGTGATCTGGGGGGGATAGCTCCTTCCAACCTATCCAAATCCCTTTCACGTCCCATTTAGAAAGATCAAAGAGAGTGGAGATCCCCTGCTCATTTGCCCATTCAGCTAGGTGGTTTTGTCCTGGAAGCAAGGATCGAGGGGGCTGCCCTAGGATCTTTCTCTTCCATATGTTAATTCTTTTCCCATTCCCAGGGATCTAGTAAAGATATTCAATGATTAGGCTGAGAGAGACTTTGCACAACTGCCATAAATTGGTTCCATGGCCATCCCATGTGCTGTCCAACATTTTGGACCTGGGCCTCCTAATGTATTTCTTCCTAATGACCTCCTTCCACCATTCCTTTCTACCAGTGATCAGCCTCCAGACTAATCTAGCTCCCATGGCTTTGCCCATTTGTTCTGGATCCCGGATGCCAATGCCACCATGATTTTTAGGTTGCTTGACCGTATCCCATTTTACAAGGTGAAATTTTTTGGTCTAAACTTACCACCCTGCCAAAGAAATTTTTTGATTTCCTTGGATATACTGTTCATGACGTTTCTAGGAGCTAGCACCATGGATCTTGTGTAGATGGGATATGAGGAGAGAATAGAACGAATTAAAACAGTCTTTCCTGCTAGATTCAGCCATTTCGAGCCCATGGATTGGATTTTATCTTTAATTCTTTGGATGACTGGGGTCCACATAGAGGAAGTGAAGTATTTTTTGACAATGGGGATACCAAGATAAGTAAAGTGGGTCCATGTGGAGTTTGCTTTTATTTGCAGAAGTTGGGAGATGCAACTGAGGATTGGGGCTGGACAATTCCACCCATAGATTTGGCATTTATTCAAATTCACAGCAATTCCAGAGGCTTGAAGGAAGAGTTCAAGAGGGCTGAGGAGGTTCCTGGCTATTTGGGGGGAGGTGATTCCCAGAAGGATAGTGTCATCAGCAAATAAGGCGTGATTGATTGGGAGAACTCCACATCTAAAGGAGAGACCGGGAAGGGATCCTTCAATTTGGAGTTTGTTCATTTTCCTGCTAAAGGAGTCAGCAACCAAGATGTATAGGAAAGGTGAGAGCGGGCACCCTTGCCTTACCCCCCGGGATGCTTTAAAGAACTCGGCAGGTCTCCCATTTACAAGAGGTGCTATCCAAGGAGAAGTAATGCATGCCTTGACCTGATTTATGAATACCGGAGGAAACCCAAACTTGCCAAGCACCAGAAAGATGTATTCATGTCTCAGCCTGTCAAAAGCGTTGGCCAGATCTAATTTTATAGCCATTCCAGGATCACCCTTTTTGGAACTGGAATGGATAGCCTCCTGAAACAAAAGGATATTGTCACTAATTTGCCTTCCTGATATGAATCCACCTTGGTTTGGAGAGATAAGAGAGGGGATGATTTGTTTGAGCCTTAAAGACAACACTTTGGAAAAAAAATTGTAGGATGCATTACATAGAGAGACGGGTCTAAATTTTTTGATGGAGGAGGGATTACGTTCTTTTGGAATCAGGGCCAAGAAGGTGTAATTGGTTGCACCTCCCATGTTTCCTTTTCCCATCCAGGAGATGAGACACATCAAGTCTTTCTTGATCAGGGACCAAAAGAGTCTGTAGAATCGGGTAGGGAAACCGTCCGGACCAGGGGCCTTGTCTGGGTGCAGGCTCCATATAGCAGATTGGACCTCAGATTCCATAATGGGGGATTCAAGCTTGAGTGTTACTTCGGGAATGATGAGTGAGGGGATATCAGAGATCATTTCCTCCATAAGGCGTTGAGAAACTTGCTCCTCGTTATTATACAAATGAGAAAAAAAGGTCCTTACCTCAGTTTTAATGGCCGCTTGCCCTTGGATGAGGGTGCCATCTTCAGTTTTTAGCTCTCTCATGGAGTTCCATCGCTGTCTGTCTCTGCATTGATTCTGAAATTTTTTTGTGTTTTGACCCCCCCCTTTTAACCAAATAATTCTAGATCGCAGCCTCCATGCTTCAGCTTCCTGCCTTAAAATTTTCTGCAGGGTCGTTTCCAGCTCTACCTCCTTAAAGAAATAAGTCTGAGTGACCATGTTTGTTTCCATTTCGGCTTGAAGAGCCTCCATTTCTCTTAGAATTTTTTCCTTCTAATGCGCTGGCTCCTGGAAATGATTCTTTACCCACGATTTAAGAGCTTCCTTGACCCATTTTAGTTTCTGCTCCCATGAGAAAGCAGGGGATCCTCGAATAAAACATCGCCAAGATTTAATTATAATATCTCTAACCCCTTCGGATTCCAGCCAAATCCAATTGAATTTGAAGGGAAGAGGACCTAAGTTTTCCTTTGGAGGAAAGAAAAGACATATCGGTTTATGATCAGAGACCGCAGTGCACAAAATTTTGGATTATGGCTGGGAGCTGATGAGATGAGTGCTGACCAGGAATCGGTCCAATCTGGATGCACTATGTCCTGGACCGACCCTTTTATTGTTCCACGTGTAAACACCGTTCTTAGTTTTAATGTCTGTAAGATTCCATTGGGAGATCAGATCTTCCAGCCTCTCCCCAAACGAATCTCTTACCTTGGTACCTCCTCTTCGCTCATCTGCAGAGATAGTTACATTAAAGTCTCCTGCTATATAACATGGAAGGACCAGTTTACCTGCGCATTGCTCCTCTAGAGAGTTCCAAAACCTCTCCTTCTGTGCATTCAGAGTTGGGCCATACACATTCCCAACCCAAATTTTTTTTTTGCTGTCTTTGTCTTCAAGTTTTATTAGAAGCCAATTCCTATCTTCTATGGCCTCAAGCATTTCATATTGTTCAGAGTTCCACCATCTTAATAGACCACCTGAGGCACCATGGGCATTGGTGGCTATACCAGTTCCTTTTGTCCAAATGCTTTTGATTGTTTCCAAGCTATCTTCAGCTGATTTTTTTGTCTCCTGGATGAGGATGATAGAGGCAGATTCCATTGTTTTAAATCTTTTGATAACTTCTAGCTTCTAGATACCTCCCAAGCCTCTGCAATTCCAGGAGACTACTTTCATTATTTCCTTTGATGCTTAGAGGCCTTGTCTTTCTCCCTTTTTTCTTCCTCAGCACTTAGAATATATTTTCTTGCTGATGCGCTTTTGACTAATAAATATAGATTGGACTGCTTTCCTGCTGCCTTTTCCCTAGCTGCTTCCTGTTCTCTGATGATTTTGTTGGTTTTCCTTCCTTTTCTAGATAGAGGTTCTTGCTCTTCTATCGAAGTGTCTGTTATTTCTTCCGAGCTTACCTTAGCCCTCGACCTTGTAGTGGAGCCTTCAGAAATTGTTACTGGATCCTTTCTTACCGGGGAGTGTGTTGGCTCCTCATTCTTTTCTTCCTTTTCTTGGTGCTGCAAGGCTGGTTTCGATGATTCAGGATCCTTCGGCTTCTCCATTTCCGGAATAGTTTCCTGGTGTTCTTCTTCTTGTATTTCCTCTTCCAAAACCTCAAATCTATTTTCAGTGGTGTTCTTTGCCACATTGGCCTACTGTTTTACTGTCTTAACTATTTTTTTCCCACTGGCTACGTTCCAGCCTTCGTTGGCTGGGTTATCAGAAATGGGTTTCTCTGGCTTCTTCGAGCAAGACTTGGCAAAGTGCCCATATTCGTGACATTATTTACATTTAAAAGGGATTTGCTCGTAGTCTACTGTATGAAGATGAGTCCAACCATCAATGGAGAGATTAATGGATTTCAGCAAACCTTTTTCCAGATCAACTTCAACACAGATGCGGGCATAGGAGAACATTGGGGATTTTGGCTCAGATTTATCAACATATTTCCCTAGGGTATTCCCTATTGCTCGAAAATCCTCATCATTCCAGCAATGGAGAGGGAGGTGAGGAAGTTTAACCCATACTGGGACTGCCTTTGGAATATCTTTTTCCAGATTAAAAGACAAATCCCATTTGTTCAGATACATAACTCGTGGACCCATAAAATAGGGCCCATTCCTGAAGATCAATTCTCGGTCCTCTTTTGTTTCAAAGATGAAGGAGAAATACCCTTTGCCACAGAAGATCTGCTGAACCTCCCCTTGGATTAGGGTTCTCCAGTTTTTGTTTAGCCAGATTTCCACTGATCGCGGGGATGGCCATAACCCTGTGAAAAGTCCAATGAGACCCTTCTCTGAGAGGGTTACAACTTTTCTCTTCGAAGCTGTAGAACTGAGCTTCACTTCCGGGATATCTGCTCTTTTCACAAAACGAGAGGAGGGGGCCGCAACAGCCTGGACCGGAGGCATGGAGGACACAATATTCTGGAACCGGTCCTCCACAGAAACAGGGTCGGGTGGATCCATTTGCAGGACCACCGACCGGCGAGGAAAGCCCTTGAGCAGGGGATCAACGTGCTCCCAGTCGCAGCTCACGGGCTAGGGTTTCAGTTCACTCAGCTTCATGCACTTCTTGCAACCCAACCCAATATTTGATAGTTTATGCATCCAATACTTTCTAATTACTTGATCACTAATATCAATTGATATACCATCACTCTTATTGGTAACTCCAATTTTTTCACATTTCTAGTAACCTAGAAATTCCAAACTGTTTGTTTTCACAGAGTTTTTGTGAGGTTATGGGTGCAAAAATATTGGAGATTGGCATCCTAAGGTTGATATTGATACCTTCAATTTTTTAGATAGCATGATAGTTTTATGGTTTCTAATCCCAAGGATCCTCCTTAATTGATACCATGATAGTTTTATGGTTGCTAACCCCAAGGGTCGTCAATTGGTAGACGCTCATGTGAAAGCTCACATAGGCCTCAAGATCAAATCCCATTGAGATTCTTGGGGTTACTAGTTGATATTCCATCTAGTGATTACCATCATCCTCCATCCTCAAAACCATGGAAAAGGGGGAAATCCACATAACCCACCCCAATCCTCATGGAACATATTGAAACAACCCAATGTCCACGTTGTAGATAGGTTGTGGATCCCTCTACAATGAACTAGACAATCGATGTATGAAATCCAAGATTCAAAGCACTATCCATGAAAACCTAACCTCTTATGTTTCTCTTTCCTAAGAAAGATACCCAAAGAATATGTCCATGTAAACCCTAACATCTTCGTGTTGTTCTTGCCTATGAAATAGATTCGAAGCATCTCTTTGTGTAATCCCTAACCTTCTTCCTATTTTTTTCCTCGCAAAGAGACTCAATGAATTCATCCATGTAACCCTAAGGTTCTTCCTATTGTTTTTCTTAGAAAGGAGATCAGATAATGAAAAACGCAAGGATAGGCTAAGCAAGGAAACTATGCTCTTGAAAATACAGGTTCTCCAAGGAAACAAGTCTCAAGCAAGGAACCTCCTTCTTTGAGCTTCTTCATTACTCCCCATCTCAATGGATTGGGGATTTCTAGTGCTTTAAAACTTTCATTCTATTTGGTTCATTTTCTTTCTTTTGGCATTCCTTGGGGATGTATTTTTGCCTCCCCCTTGTCATCTTTGTCTATTGTATTCATTTTACAATTCCATGCATCAATTTGATCTTTATTGAACATGAATATTTATATTAAATTAAATCAAGTATTATACACAAAATATTATATATATATATATATATATATATATATATATATATAACCCTAAGGAAGATTTAATGGTCAATAAAAACATTTTTTTCCTATGATTATTTTTTTAGGATTCATGACATACATGCCTACTCATTTCCTCTTTCTATTTTTTCCCCATTAACAGATTGACCTCCACAATCGTGTTGGTCTAGTGACCTAGGGATGATTTTAAGGAACCATACTTATTTAAAAGTGTATAAATGTTGGCGAATATTACCAATTCTTAAAACTCCAACTATAAAATGATTGGTGATATTTTTCAAAAAATAGTTGAATTTCCAAGTATTTAATATCACTTATATAATAATTTGGTGATTTTAAGGGTGAAAAAATTTTACCCCATCAAAATTGGGCGAAATAGGGCTTCAAAAAATGAAAAATGGCGAATCTTTTTTGGGAGAAAAACATGGAAAAATAGCCCACTGGGCTAAAATTTGCCCCTAAAATTATCCATGGGACTCTAGTCCCCTTGACAATCATAATTAAGCACAATTACTGGAATCGGCCCTAGGATTAGCCACACCCAAATCAGATTCTTGAATTCTTCCACCTCGTTTTCACTAACATAAATTTGTTTACGTAGGATAATGTAGGATAATTAGGGTTATTTAGGGTTAAGGTTTTGAATCCTTGATTCCTAATTTTGGGATGACTGGCACACTCGTATTGAATTATTCAGTAAATTCAGATCGCACCCTTGTTCTTGTAACCTTGTAATTAAGCAATCAACTACCACTTAGGATCTCATTACCTTTGCACCTTCACCCAACCCAAGCCTTGTCAAAGATAACCTAAAATGACACAACAATCCCCCTAGTGGCACTCATGGCACCTAAAGTAACTACTTCTAGGTTTGAACTTCCTCTATTTTCCTGCTTTTTTTGCTATAGATCGTATGTCTACTTAGTGGGACACCAAATCACATTAATTATTGTTACTAGACATAGAAACTCGGTATATTATGAAAATATGATTTTCAAATTTTCAAAAACTTGAAATTAAATTTAAATTTAAGTTTAAATTTAAAGAAGAAAAATCTAAAATTAATTACCATTTTACACAATATTACATACATAAATATTTTATTATTAAATATTAAAATATTTATAAAAAATTCATAAACTACTATATAGTTATAAAGTCAAAAAACTTTTGATACGAAAGAGAAAATTGTAGTGTATGGAAGGGTCGATATTACATTACTTGTTAATAAGACATTAGTGGTATCTTGTAACAACTATTTTGACAATGATCAAGGTGTGAAGAGGGAGTCCAAAACGATATGTGGAGGTACAACATGCGGACCTGTATGGTGTGCCTCCATTCCACTGTAGTTTGAAGAGATGTTGGCGAGTGTGCTTTGTACATTCGCTTGGTGCAAGGTGAGAGAAGCAAGATGTAGACATCAAAGGGATGGGGTAGGAGACATAAGGTGCTTTGTACATTAGCTTTAGAATTATTCCTTGGTGTGAGTGATATTTGATGTTTCCTTGCCCTTTTTCCATCCCCTTGGTTTCATCAAATCATTGAGGAATGCATGATATAGTTAATTTAAGAGCCTTTTGATTTGTACGGAATAGTTTTTTTTGGTTGTTTCTAATATGGGATTGCCTTCGGGTTGCCTCAGGGTTGAAAATTAGTATGGGAAAACAAGTTAGTGTTTCCTTAGGGTTGAAAATTAGTATGGGAAAACAAGTTAGTGTTTCCTTAGGGTTGAAAATTAATATGGGAAAACAAGCATCATCATGACAAGCTAAACGGAATAAATCAGCAAATATTACATACTGATATAAATGTATTTAAAACTTTCTTTTCATTCCTGAATGTGCTAAGTAGCAAATATGGAAATGTCCTCTCTTCACTACCATGGATTAGATATATATATATGATTGTTGTAGGTTAACACTGGGAAATATGCCTTTGAAGTGCTGGGGTTATGCACTACATAGTAGCACTAAAGAGGTTAAAACATCCACTCTACAGGATCTCCAAGAACTCAACATCATTATTTGTCCATTACTGTAAAGGCGATGTACTAGAATATTTTCCTGGACTTGTTGATTTCACATGAAGTTGAACATAAATGATAAACAGAGAGGAGCACTAAGAAAGGTACAACACTTTGTAGGAAATTGAATGAGTAGAGATATAATGTTTGCACTAGTCTGCATCCATCCTTCACTTGAATGATGTTAGTTCTTGGCGATCTTGTAGAGTGGATGTTTGGTTTCTCTATTGGTTGCTTCTTGTAATTTATAATAAACTTGGCCCAATATCATGATTTGACTGTGAGGTGCTTAGTTCACTGGAAATTGGGTTAGGTAATACTAGGCCATTAATTGACAATCATGAATATTTATGGTTTATGCTTTGGCTCTTGAAGCAAGTACTAGGTATTTTGATGTCCTCTATTTTTTATTTGAACATTTTATGTCAATTTTCACCATGTCTGATTTTTTTTTGCCCCTCTTACAATTAACACGATAAGATGACCTTTGTGGTTTAGACAGTTGGTTAGCTTTATAATTATTCCCTGGTGTGAGTGATATTTGATTTTTCCTTGCGATTTTACCATCCCCTTGGTTTCATCAAATCATTGAGGAAGGCATGATATAATTAATTTACACTAGTGGAAAATGAGAAATTAGTGACCAGGAGACCAAAAATTTTGGTCACCACAGTTTTTTTAAGGGATAAATGACCAAAATTCATAAATTTAAGTGAGCTAACTAAAAACGACCAAGATAAATGACCACTTTTGGTCGCGGGATAAAAACCAACTAAAAACGACCAAGATAAATGACCAAATTTGGTCACGGGATATCTATACGAAAAATGACCACATAACAATTGGTCATTTATTTGGTCATTTTTAGTTGTCACTCTAACAATGAAAAAAATTACAAATTTGATAATGAATTTGTAAATTTTACTAAATTCTCCACAAAGTGACCAAACTCATCAAACGATGTCTGAATGCTATATTTTTCTAATCCAATGTTTGCATCTTCTGTACCTCTTCCA
>LPNX010654729.1:0-10780 GCA_001517045.1 Pseudotsuga menziesii
TTTACAAGTGTTGTAATTAATTATAATGTGACTGCATAATTCACATGTGTATTAGATGAGAATAAATGTATGATTCTTTTTTATTAATTTAAACATAATATCCTATTAAAAATTTATATTGATTAATAATGGACACCATTCAAGCTACTAAAATATAATGACCATACATAAAGTGACTAAAAATGACTAAATTAGTGACCAATAAATGAGATTAATGACCAAAATTCGCAAATCAAATGACCAATAATTGAGAGATACACGACCAAACAATGAAATACAAATGACCAGAAAAATGACCAAAATTCGCATATCAATGACCAAAAATCAGTTTTGGTGGCTAATTTATGGTCTTTTATTACGCGACCAAATTTGGTCATATTTTAGCTTGTCATGTGACCAAACAATAAAATACAAATGACCAGAAAAATGACCAAAATTTGCATATTAATGACCAAAAATCAGTTTTGGTGGCTAATTTATGGTCTTTTATTACGCAACCAAATTTGGTCATATTTTAGCTTTTCATGTGATCATTAATTTGGTCATTAATTTGGTCATATATTTGGTCATTGATTCAAATATATGACCAAATTAATGACCAAATATATGACCAAATTAATGACCAACCGATAAGCTATAAATGACCAAAATAAAAATGACCAATTTTGGTCATGTAATAAAAGACCGCAAATTAGCCACCAGCGATCGCCAAACCAAAAGTGGTCATTGATATGCGGATTTTGGTCATTTTTTTCGTCACTAATCTCTCATTTTCCACTAGTGACATGATTTTTCTCCTCATAAAAACTGAAGTTTAGAGACATGGATCAAGAAATTTGGTTGGGTAAAACTCTGGGAAAGCCAAACCCTAGTTTGACCCTGAGCTAGGAAAAACCCTAAATACTAAAACTGGTAAGTTTTGGTACAGTCGCTATATTCCACAGTTGGAGAAGTCTCAAAGGCTGAAAATGGCAGGGGAAGGAGATACAATCGTGATTAACACTGTGTCCAAAAATCAGCCTCATATTCGCTATATTCTGGGAGATATTATCCCTCCAAGTTAGGGTTCCAGCCTCTTCCAGAATTCATCCCTAAACAGGATACCTAGGGAGAATTGTAATATCTTGGGCTACAGAGGTCCAAATGGAATTCTTGAAGATGTTCTAGAAATTACACAAAATGTACGTTCTTTGGTCCAAATATCAGACTTAGAAGATCAACCAGTGACAGATGGCATCCCATACAACTTCGCTGTTCGGAACAGTCCTGTAACAGGTCATCTTGGGAAAAGGATCATAAATCCCAAATGATGAAACCTACAGTTTTAGATTAGGAACATGCAATTTTACCTCAGTGAAAAATATCAAACATAGAGGATCAGTAATTTCAGAGATATCACAGAAACAGTAACAGGCATTTCCGCAGAAGAAATTGAAAAATTAGGGCTTCCTGTTCCGGGAGCTTCCCTCCACTGTTTTCAGAAAAGGAGCACATTGGACAGCTCCATTTGAAGAGATATATCTATCTACCCAATCAGATCTAAAATATTCCAAGTTTTGGAAATTAGGGTTTCTGTGGCAAACCCTAGATCAACCAGCTCCGGAACCAGGACGGACACCTCAAATCGGTAAGATTTAATCCTTTGCTATTTGCATTTGACGTTCTCATTTCAAAGTGATATATCACATCAAATTGGTGAATCTCACAACTTCCAAGCATAGAAGTATATGATCTTTCTGAAGAAAATGAATTGGACACCTACATGAGTATAGAGGTTCTAGTTTCAGAGGGAGATGAGGCTAGAAGCCTTACACAAGAAGAACTTGGTCAAGGCCAAGAAGATCATGATTGATTCAGTCACGGATCAACTTGTACCACAAGTGTCTTCCTTAAAGACACCAAAGATGTTTGATTCCTTGACCAAGCTATTTGAAGGGAAGAACAGAAATCAGAATATGACCTTGAGAAACTAGTTGAAGAATCATTAGAGGAAATTTGGGGTCTAAAATGGGCCTTATAAGAAAACGTGCCAACAACAAATTTTGTGACTTGGAATTCAAGAACCAATAGAATTTCAATAAAATGAGTCAACCATAATGGTTGAATTGACATATTTGTCATAAAAGAAAACTACTTTTTTTGTTCGTATTTTTGACATATCTCCATGTATTTTTACTTAAATTGCAAGAAAGATAGCTCGTTGGATGAAAAATTTAATTCCGCATCCAACGAGTACCCACAATGCATAATTTTGACGGACCCCGCTACCCCAAAAACAAGAAATACTTGAAAAAATGTGATGATGATGTCATCATCACATTTTTTCAGGTATTTCTTGTTTTTGGGGTAGCGGGTTCTGTCAAAAGTATGCGGTGTGGGTACTCGTTGGATGCAGAATTAAATTCCGCATCCAACGAGTTCTCCCACTCAGAATTTGAGTAAATACATAGGGAGATATGTCGAAAATACGAACACAAAAAGTAGTTTTTTTCATTCTTCCTCCAAAATTAATAAGTATTATTTTATTATTTTAACTATTATTTTATTATTTTCCTTAGGAGGCCCATTTTAGACTGCAAATTTCCTCTAATGGTGAAGATCCAGAATGTAGATACCATGTAGCCATAAGAGTCTCTCTAATCAAGAACAACTTGAAGCGGTAAAAGAAGAAGTGAAGAATGCAGAAGTGGTGATGGCCACCTTGAATAGCCTCCCAGGATCATGGGATTCATTCATGCAAGGAATGTGTGGTAGAAGGAAGTGATTAATTTTAGCATACTTCGAGAAGAAGAAGAAGCTTGAATCATAAGAAGAGAAGATAAGATGTGAGCAATTGAAGATCAAGATCTCACCATCCAAAGAAGATCCCTCAATCGATGAGGAATATGAAGATCTCAACTCTTGAAGAACTTCTTATCCACCATAGAATTTGGATAAGAAACGATGCTATCATGAATGAAGAAGATGATAAAGCTGAAGGCTCAAGAAGGAGTATAACCACGAAACAAATAAAGATAAGTATTCAATTGTCATTTCATTGTTTTGTTATGCATTTGTTTATATTCAGTTAATGTATTATGCATGATAGAATGTTTGCATTAATGATAGTATACTACTAATATGCATGTGATGGGTAAGTAGCTCGTAGTGCTATACAAATATCCATTGCTACTTATCTAGAATGAAACCTCTTTGCTGACATATTGGATTAGTACACAATCAGAATGTTGTCTTGGTAGAGATGGAAGGCATCTAGAAAGTTTCAGTGAGATATGGATGAATGTTGTATTGGCTAAAGTAGTTGCATGATCATATATTTATGCATAATAACTTGCCAATATGAATATTCCTTATGAAATGTTTCTAACCATATAAATGCATTTGACTTGTAGGAAAGATCGCATACATAATCGCCTGCAAGCAAAGAAGAATGAGACTTGTTCCGAAGAACAAGTGACGACAGTTCAAGATGAAGACTAATATGACGAGTGCAGTGACATCATTGATGCAGAACCTTCCAGCCACCAAGAAGAAAGGGAAGACCAGTTCAAGAAGAATGATGTCAGTGTGCAGTATCGAGACCTAAAGAGAAGTTCATAGTTCCATCATGCAGTAGATGGAAACATCGTACAAAGAAAGATTTGTAGCACGAGGCTTCTCACGAAAAGAAGGCATAGACTACGAAGAAACATTTGCAGCCAGTAAGAGTTGAAACACATACATAATGAGATTGATGAAGATCTTAACCTTTGCTACAAGGATGAAGATGCAAGTCTGTACACTAGACGGTCACATAGAATATTAGTAGCATAGGAAGCTACTCGTCACTTTGGTACAGAATGTTTTCAGTGCATAGAGCATAGAAGACAGAGGGAGTATGATGCTCCACTTCAGAGAGAGTGACTACAGAATATCTTGAGGTTTGACATGGTACAACATGATGGGCAGATTACTGATGACTCTAGGATTTACTAAGAGTAAAGCAGATTCCAACCTTTACTACAAGGTTGAATATGGCAACCCGGTGATGCTCCTACTGTATGTAGATGATCTATTTGTGACAGGTATAGATGGGTTGATTGTTGATACGAAGAGAAAGCTTGCTGCTGAGTTCGAAATGAAGGACTTGCGGATGATGCATTACTTTCTAGGTATGGAGGTGTGGTAGAGTACAGATGGAATCTTCCTTGGAAAAGGGAAGTATGTAGTTGTAACGAACATAAAATATATAAATATTAAAAATAATATTAATAGATGATTATTAATTAATAATTAATAATTATCAAAGAGTCATGACTATAGGTTGGAAAGTCACGAATGGACGTATATAAGTCAGACCATTGTAAATGTATCATATCTATTCTATCATCAATTTCTATATTATTATGGCTTATTTAATATTTCAATTCTTTTGGTAATATTATTTGTGTAAGCGAATAATTACTCGCTTCAAGTGGTATTAGAGCCCCTTCCTTGGGCTCACTGATTCTGGTTTTTAACCTATACCATCAGAGTTTCTCTGAATTATCGGTCCTTGACCAATATTGGACTTTGGATATTCACCATTGCAACTCTTCCACTCTTGTGTTAATCCAACTCCTCCTCATCCAACCCATATTATTCCACCATATGCCTCCACCTCCATCGCTGCTCCCTTCTCCTTTTTCCACGGCCCACCTCACTCGCCCATGCCATCACACTGCATTCTCCCGTGCACCGTACTCTGCAACCTTCTCACTCCTTGCATTGTGCCCAGCTCACCCACTCCATTTCCCCTTCTGCTCCACTCCTTCCCCCACGCTCTTGTGCAGTGCCCCGTCACCTACACCATCTCTCCAATCCACGCTGCCACCTTCCCTGTGGCTCCACGCCCACACCATCCTCCCTCCCCACAGCGTTCACGCCAACATTTTCTGGTCGCACCCTCCCTTCTCCACCTCCACACAACCCTCAAACCAAGCCCCCACCTCCCTCTTGCATCCTGCTCTCTCACGCCCACCTCACCACATTTCCCTTGAGTGCCACTCACACCTCCGTCCTGCCATATTCCAACACCGTCCAGTGCCCCGCCCACTCTTCTTCTACAACCATGCCTATTCCCTCGACATCTCAGCTTCCCTGCTCCCGCACCCAACTTCGCCTCTCTCCCTCGTGTTGTTGCTCGATCCTACCTACGTAGTCCCGACCTCTTCCACTTTCTCTCCCTCTCTACGCCTCCTCCACCCTTGCACCCTTCTCGCTCACGCGCATATAAATCCATTCCCCACATCCCATTTCCTTCCACCACCACTCCATTTCCCTCATTTACTCGCTAATCACGCTTACCCATTCAATTAATATATTTTTCTACATTCCCAATAGCCTAGGGTTTTAAGTCCTAACTCGGGTGCATTTAATATTATTATTAGAAATATTTTTTATATAATCCTTATTCAATAATAATAATAATAGTAGTATTATAGTTCATAATACTATTATAAGGCTCTATCGTTCACCCAAAACTAAAAAAAGTATTGTTATTATTTATAATAACATATTATTATTATTATATCTATAGTTATTAGTTTTAATAATAACTATTGAAAAAAAAAGACAGTATAAAAAAAAAGGAAGATCTTCTATCATTGAAGAAGTGAAAGAAAAGAAGACAAGAAGTCAAGACTATATATCATCAAAGAAGCCAAAATCCAAGGAAGACTCATCAAGAAATTGATAGCCAACTATATTAATAACATTAAAAATATTATTTCTTCTAAGTTTAAAGAAAAATTGTGGTGTGAGAAAGATCTCGAGGCTAAAATAAAATAAAGATATTATAAGGAGGTCATCAACCCTACTCTAGAAGATCAAAAGTATCTCTTTGTTTTGATCAGTACTAAGAAAAAAATTAACATAGCTAAGATAAGAACGAACTCGTATGAGCTCCATAGTGAAATTGGCCGTTGGACAGTCCCTAAAACACCATGGGTAGAAAGATTCTGCCACCTTTGTGAGAGTAAGAACATTGAAGATGAAAATCACTTCCTCTTAGAGTGCCCTGCGTACACCCACATTGGATACCAGTTTCATAATATTTGTTGCAATACCGACTTTCCTAGCCTTTTAGCCTGTCAAAATTATAGTAAGCTCGGGACGCTTCTTTCCAAGCTCTTTGAGCATAGAAATAGAACTTTAAAGCAAACTAATTAATTATCTTCTATAACAGGTCCGATAGATCAATTTTTGGTCTCAGGGGACGTTAACCATCTTCATCATCATCATCATCATCATCATCATCATCATCTAGTGTGGAAGAAATCAGAGATCATGGAATTAGGTCTGCAAGCACAAATAGAGAAATTAGAAGCCAAATTAAAATGCTATCGAAGAGACAATGAAGAATTACAGGACATAAATACGAAATTGGAAATGTTGATTAAATTACATAAGATGCAAAAAGAGCACAAGGAACAAATAATTTCCGACCAGAACAATCATATAGAAAAATTGTCGGGCCAAATTAAGAAATTAAAAGATGAAAGTGATTTCAATAAGAGACTAACAAATTAAGATATAAATAAAGAAATAAGTGATTACGAAGTAGAAACAATACGCTTGAACAAAATCGTTAACAACAAGGATGAAGAACTGACGCACATATGACAGAAATTAACAGATCAAGAATCAGTGGTTGACCAGTATCGACAACAGATAAAAGTTCTTCAACAACAAAATAGCGACTCTAAAAAAGAACACAAGCTAGAGATCGCAAAGAGTAATAAAATAATATCCAACAATTCTGAAGAAATTTATAGATTAAGAAATCACAACAAAACCCTGATTACAAAAATAAAAAAATTGAAAAACAACAGCAAGATGGAACAATCCGGTGAAGACCTAGAAGGAAAATTACTAGAAAAGCAAGAAGAAAACCAGTGTTTAAATAATAGTAATCAGGAACTACATAACCAAATCAAGGAGCTAGAAATTGAAAAAAAGTCGCAAGAGGAAGGAATAAAAAATATTCAGAATCGTAACAATCTACTAGATAACCAAGAAGCACAAATCGAGGAAGTGAAAAAAGTCTTTGTCGCAATCCAAAAGAAAGAAGAACAAACAACACCTACACCTTACAGACATCCTAATTATAATCGTCATTTTGACCAACAACAAGGTAAAAATGAATATTCACAAAAGACTTATGTGGACATGCGAAAATATCGACATACTAAGCAACAATTGAGACGAATTGTCCCACAAAAATATCTCAGAGATCCGATAAAAATAGATTTGTGATGGACCACATCATATACGATGCGACAATTCTCTTGGGGAATCCGTAATTTGTATCGGCTCATCTCCTCAAATGTCGCAACTACAAAATGGAAAGAATTCTGAGATGACAGATTAAAATAAATTAGACATTAATGTCAAATACATCTTTGAGGACAAAGATTCCCTTAAGGGGAAGGCAATGTAATGAACATAAAATATATAAATATTAAAAATAATATTAATAGATGATTATTAATTAATAATTAATAATTATGAAAGAGTCATGACTATAGGTTGGAAAGTCATGAATGGACGTATATAAGTCCGACCATTGTAAATGTATCATATCTATTCTATCATCAATTTATATATTATTATGGCTTATTTAATATTTCAAGTCTTTTGGTAATATTATTTGTGTAAGCGAATAATTACTCGCTTCAGCAGTAGAGATCCTGAAGAGGTTTGGGATGATGGACTGCAAAGCTATGGCCACACCTATGGCATTGAACCTGAATCCATTGAGTGATGCTTCATCAAAGTCGGTTGATGCTACGATGTATCGTCAGATGATTGGGTCATTGATGTACTTGACAAACACGAGACCAGACATTTGCTTTGCTGTGAACACCTTGAGCCAGTACTTGACAGATTCGAGAAGTGTTCACTTGACTGTTGCAAATCATATTCTGAGGTACCTGAAGGGTACATTTGATTATGGGCTCAAGTATGATGTGAATCAAAATATTAACCTGGAAGGTTATGTTGATTCATATTGGGCAGGCAGTGCCATCGACATGAAGAGTACTTCAGGATGTTGCTTCAGTATGGGATTAGGTGTGATCTCTTGGTTTAGCAGGAAGCAATCCTGTGTGGCACTGAGTACAGCTGAAGCAGAGTATGTCGTAGCTTGTTCAGCTAGTTGTGAGGCAGTATGGCTGCGGAAGCTACTGTCTGATATATTTGATATCCAGTTGGATGCTATTTGTATACATTGTGACAACCAGAGTTGCATGAAGTTGTCAAAGAATCTAGTGTTCCATGACAAGTCGAAGCATATCGAGATCAAGTATCACTATATCAGAGATATGGTGCAGAGAGGAGCACTGAAGCCCCAGTATGTTGCAATGGAGGAATAGATAGCTGATGTATTGACGAAGCCATTGGCTAGGCTGAAGTTCGAGTACTTCAGGGAGAGACTTGGTGTTCTCTAGATCGAGTTTCCCTCCAAGAGAAAGTGATGAGACCCATAGCCATTCTGACATGGTGAGAGGATTGGTTCCTTCCATGGTTAGATGTAAGGGCTGAGCCATTCTGTCATGGTGATAGGGTTGCTCCCTTCCATGTCAGATATGAGTGCTGGCCATTCTGTCGAGTAGGACAGATGTAAGGGAAATTTCCATTCTAGGAATGGAGGCACCTAGTCAGTTACCAGGATCACTTAGTGTAGGACTGAGTAGCCATTCTGATGTGATAGAGGGATGTGTTCCCACTTGATCAGATGTAAGGGCTGAACCATTCTGTCATGGCTAGAGGATTAAGTTCCTTCCATGTCAGATGTGAGTGTTGGCCATTCTAACGAGCAGGTTGGATGTAAGGGAAACTGCCATTCTCTAGGAGAATGGAGGCGCCTGGTCAGTTACTAGGTAGCTCAGTCGAGGAGGAATGGGGGCCATTATGATATGACTGTAGGATTGGTTCCTACAAGATCAGATATGAGTGCAAGCCCTTCCATCATTGTGAGCAGGATGTGTTCCTTCCTGGATGGATGTAAGTGTAGAGCCATTCTTTTCATTATGTGCTGATCAGATATAAGTGCTGAGCTATTCTTCGCATCATGTGTTGATCAGATATAAGTGCTGTGCCATTCTTCACATCGTGTGTTGATCAGATGTAAGTGTAGTGCCATTCTTCGTATCATGTGTTGATCAGATGTAAGTCCAGTATCTATCTTCGCATCATGTGTTGATCAGATAGAGATGTTGATCCATTCTTCGCATCATGTGTTGATCAGACGTAAGTGCTGGGCCTTTCTGATGAGTAGGTCAAATGTGAGTGCTGGGTGTGCCTTTCTGACAAGTAGGTCAGATGTAAGTGATGGGCGTGCCTTTTTGACGAGTAGGTTAGATGTAAGTGCAGTATCTATCTTCGCATCATGTGTTGATCAGATAGAAATGATGAGCCATTCTTCGTATCATGTGTTGATCAGATATAAATGCTGGAAAATACCTATATGGAAGCTAGGCCTACAACCATCATGAAAAAGGGCTGGCTCTGTAGAACTTCCTCTGACGATAAGAATCATGAGATAGCACCCGTGATGATCCAGATCGAGTGATGATCGAGATCTAGTGATGATGATCCAGTAGTGATGATACAGCTCGAGTGATGATCGAGATCCAGTGATGATGTTCCAGATCAAGTATGATCCAGTGACGATGTTCCAGATTGAGTATGATCCAGTGACGATGATCTAGATCGAGTGATGATTCAGATCCAAAGATGAATATGACTTGAAGATGAAGATGACGAGAAGTTGACGATGATTCAGATGATACAGAGAAGAAGACTTGTGCTAATAAATTGTGTCGAGAGAATACCTTCCTAGTTAAGAGGGAGTGTTGATGTAAATGTAACTTCAGAATGTATTCGCTTGTATTTCTTATCTATTGTAACCCGGTGTTCATTCCGGGATGTATTGTAATGTATTTGAGTCATGTCATACCCCAATGTTTATTCAGGGAAGTTTCTATAATGACAAAGTCATGTCAAGTCATTGTGGTCAAGGGTTAAAGTCCCCACAGTTGTGGGGCCCTTGGGTTATTAGACTATCGTAGTGAAGTCGACCTTAGGTGAGTCATTGTAAGTCGGGGCAATAGTCCCCACAATTGTGTTACCCTCCTATTGGTTGGAGGAGGCAAAGTCCCCACAAGTGGTGGGGCACTAGGGTTATTAGACACTCCTAGAGATGTCAGCTCTAGTAAGTAATTGTTAAGTGAGGACGACATGTTGGAGTGCACTTTAAGTGAATGAAAGAATATAAGTGGAGAGTGAGCCTCTCTATTTATCTCACTTGAAACACTCACACTCACTCATTGGGGCGCATGAGTGAGAGAGGAGAAGCTCTCTCAGTGTGAGAGAAAGAGACTGCTGCTGTCGGGAGATCATCTTAGTGTTTTGGGCTTTTACTGTTTTGGTGCTGATTCTATCTCTGAGGAAGTTGCGGGGTTTTCTCCTTTATGGTTTCCCCAAGGAAAACTCTTTGTGTCTTTTGTCTCTTGTGATGTGCTTATGTTTTATTGCTGTGCTTGTTATTCTCTCAGTGAAAAGATCCTAAGATCATAATGCTAGCTTATATGATGAAAAACTAACATGTTTTAGGTTGTATGCATTTCAAAATTCTAAGTTTGGCCATAGCTTGCAGCGAATATGTAATTATGGTTACATATTTCAACTTTTTTCTCACTTTTGGAAATCAAATGAGGAAACAAGAAGAGGTTAGAGGTCGTATTAGTTGTTGTGCAAG